>JBBPDJ010037023.1:0-12027 GCA_037974625.1 Cucumis cinereus
ACGAGATACCAAATCCCAAGTACCATTATCATCTAAAGCAGTCATCTCCTCAATCATTGCATTACGCCAGCCAGGATAAGATAAAGCTTCATGAACAGTGTTAGGAAGAGATGTGGAATCAAGAGACGTAATAAAAGCATATGTGGGGGAGGACAACTAATGATATGACACAAACGAAGAGATAAGGTAATTACACTTTCGTTTACTTTTTCGAAGAACAATGGGAAGATCATCACTTGGTTCCAAATCGCATGAGGAAGAAGGTATTGGTGGAAGACACGAGCCTGAGGGATGTTGTGGAGCTCGTTGGGAGTAGACTTGAGAAGGCAATGGACGGGTAGGAAGTGCAAATGAGGAAGGAGTAGATGATGATGTCGGAGTGGTAAGCTCATACATAGAGAGATCATAATCCTCCCCCAGACACGGACTCGATGGTGATGAAGTAAAGGGTATATCCTCAAAAAACGTAACATCAGGAGAGACCAGATACCTGTTAAGAATAGGACAATAGCAACGATACCCTTTTTGAACATGTGAATAACATAAGAAGATGCATTTCAATGATTTTGGATCTAACTTCGTACGATGAGGTCGAACATTCTTAACAAAACAAACACACCCAAATATTTTTGGAACAATAGGGAACAAAAATTTGGAAGGAAAAAGAACACGATAAGAAATCTCACCATTAAGAACAGAAGAAGCCATTCGATTAATTAGAAAACACGCAGTGGAAACAGCATCAGCCTAAAAAGGCTTTGGAACATGCATTTGAAACGATAAAGCGCGTGCAGTTTCAAGTAAGTTCCTATTTTTTCGTTCAACAACTCCATTTTGGGATAGAGTGTCAGCACAAGAAGATTCATGAATGATGCCATGTTCACATAAGTAAGTACCAGGTACATGAGAAAATATTCACCATCATTATCGGTGCGTAAAGTTTTGATAGAGACATTAAACTGATTTTTAATTTCATAATGAAAAGTACAAAAAAAGATAGCAACTTAGAACGATTTTTCATTAAATATAACCAAGTTGGATGAGAATAGTCGTCAACAAAAGTAATAAAATGACGAAATCCTTTTTGAGACACAATTGGACACAGACCCCAAATATCAGAATGAACTAACTGAAACGGAGCATTTGCTCGTTTATTAATGCGGGGACTCGAACTAAGACGATGAAACTTAGCAAATTGACACGAATCACAATGCAAAGACGACAAAGATCGAAACTCTAGATGAAGCTTCTTCTACACGAACAAAGATGGATGACCTAAACGACAATGGACTTCAAATGGAGAAAGAACGACAGGGCATGCCACATCCTGCGGTGCTTGCTAATCAAAGACATAAAGTCCACCTGACTCATATCCTCTACCAATAATATTCTTCGTCACCTGATCCTGTAACAAGCAATAACCAGAAAAGAATAAGACAACACAATTAAGATCGTGAGTAAGTTGGCTAATAGAAATTAAATTAAAGGACAGGTTAGGAAAATGTAGATGGAAGACAAAGACAAAGATAAGGTAAGTGGAATAGTGCCAGACCCAAGAACAGAGGATGCATAACCATCTGCCAAAGTGACAGAGGGGAAAGGGGCAGGGGTCAATGGTCTAGAAAATAAGCGATAATTACCTGTCATATGAGTTGTGGTACTAGAGTCTATGACTCATTTAGTAGAGGATGTAAGGAGACATTTGGTATTACCTGTGTCGACAGTGGAGGCAATAGGAGTAGAGGAAGATGACGCTCGCAATGAATCCTAGTAGACCTGAAATTTGGCGAACTCGTCTACAGATATAGTTACTGACCGCTCTGTCATATCATTCGTAGAGACTACTTGAGCATGCTGAGAACGTTGGGTATTCTTATACATCAACTTTCGACAATCATGTTTCAAATGATCGGGCTTACGACAGTAGTTACACACAATTTCTGTAGAATCATATTTGCGTTGATCAAAACTATTCCTCTGAAAGGTATGATTTTTGCTAACAAAAGCACTACTGGATTGAGGAATAGAAGTAGGCACAGGAGATTGAGAGCTTTCAATACAAAGGACACGAGTAAAAGCATCGTCTAACAACGAGATTTTAGAGTAGGACAAAATCTGTGCCTTGGCCATTCCAAATTCAGGAGAGAGGCCATGCAAAAAGATCATAACAACCATCTTTTCATGTTGAGCTTGTTGTACTGTAATATCTCCACTGAAGGGTAATAACAAAGCAAGTTCGACAACTATCCTCTTAAGGTGCATAAAATAGCTAGTAACAGATTCAGCTTTTTGCTCGACACGGAAGAACTGCATACAAACATAAAAAATTATGTGGACTTGTTCTTTACCCGAATATAGAAACTCTAAAAATGCCAAAAGTTCCTTAATAGACTCACAATGATCACCTAATCCAATGACCTCACTGTCAATGGAATTTTTTATTTGAAGATAAAGACGAGCGTCATAGCAAAGCCAGTCCTTCTTCTGCTTCGCATCGATGGAGGGATCTTCAGTCATATGGTCATCCATATCAGTACTGCACAAATAAAAGAGGATTGTTCGACGCCAATCATAATAATTAGATCCATTCAATTTATGTTCGGTAATCTTGGACACTAAGGGAATGACATTCGATACCACCAAGTTCTTTATCTCATCGATATGAACGATGATTGGATTGCACAACCAAACAAAATAAACCAAAGCCAACCAAACTTCACAGGCTGGCTAAAAAACTAATTTCGAAACAAGACCAAAAGAAGGAAGCGAGAACGGACGTCTCACGCACCCTCACGCGCCAGCACGTGAGGAGGTGCAGAAAATTCTTTGGCAGCACATGAGCTTCACGTGCGACTGTTTCGATAGTTTCTAAGACCAGACAACCGCAGACAGTGATGATACTTCCTCTCAGATGGACGATGTCCACAAATGGCCACTCAGAGATGATCTTAAAATTTAACCCTAAGGAGAGTGAAGCCGTCACGTGATTATTTTCTTTAAACCCTAAACAAAAACCTAGATGCTCTGATACCATATAGATAAGTAATTAAAGATAAAAGTATTTTCTATATATCACATAAATTCATAGTACAGATACATATATATAGAGGATGTAGAAACCCTAGACGGTATGTAAAATTACAATTAAGGGCCTAGATGATAAATATATATATATTATAACACTTTCAAATCGTTTTTCCACTTTCCAGGTAGAGATCGTGATCCTGAAGCCTGACCTACCATAAAGTGTCTGCTATTCGAGAAGTTTTAGTACTATTGTACATTAGTAGTATGTTATTCATGTTACGGTTATAATAAGTTTTGAAACTGTGAGATGAGTTGTATAAGATATTTATTTAGTTTCCGCTGTTAGGTTTCAAGTTTGAGATTGTTTTTCCGCATTTAAGTTTATTCCGCACTTTTTAAGTCATTGATATTGTTTAACTCGCAGTTAAGTTAAGATGGTCAGTGAGGATCGTCAAGGTAAGGACGAGATTCGCTAGCTTCACGCCGTCTCCTAGGCTAGGGTTAGAGGGTCTGGGAGAGGGTGTGACAAACTTTATTTGACAAAGAGTCTTCTTGCGAATTCCATTCACATCTACTTTCTTGTCATGACACGAAATGAGTAATCACAACCGATATATTAGCATTGGATACTGGATTTGACTCCATAAGAGATATTGAAAATCAATCTCAAACACAACCTTTTAAGATAGGATTTACAGTACACATCTTCAAAAGAAATATATAGGGAACATAAATGTCAAAAAAAAAAAAATCTTTTTAAACCTCCACAAATGATACATTTTTTTATTTTTAGGACAGTCTTCACTCATGACTGCTAGCGTAGAGCTTGATGAAACCCCAATATTCCTTTCGAACAGTGATGTTCAAATTCTGATTTCTTATTGATTTACTGTTGTTCTTGGATGTATTTCATCTTATGTGCTTAGGATTTATGATAGGCTTCATCATCTTTCTTCATTCTTTGTCAAGTTGGAGATTGATTCATTTTATGCTTCATGCCAATGTGTTAATTGGCATGTAGCAAATCTAAGCATAGTGTGTGTTTTAACTTCTGATTAATGCAAAGTACGTTTAGTGTGTAAAAGTAGAAAATGGGATGTAAATTGTGTGTTTATTATCATATTTTCATACTCTTATGTACACAAGCATGAGATCTTTTACGATAAAGATTGCACAATTCTATCTCTTATTTACAGTAAGAATATCTTAAATTAAAGGCATAAATTAAGCATCTAATTATAGTAAGAATATTAACAATTGAAGGTATGAATTAGGCAGGAATTTGATGAGAATATTTGTCTCTAATATCCTCCCTCAATTTGAAGACTGTATTGAAGTCAAAAGTTTGTCTCGTAGAGGTAGGAACTTGAGAGATGAGAGTGGCTTGGTAAGAATGTCATCAAGATGATCACTGGATGTTATGAACAGAACTGATATATCATTTCGAATAACTCTCTAAAATGAAACGATAGTCTAATTTAATCTGTTTTGTTCGTGCATGAAAAACAAGATTGTTGGCTAGAGAGATTGCTGATACATTATCACACCAAAGAGTTGGAGGATTTACCAAAGGAACATGAAGGTCGTGAAGAAGTTGACGGATCCAATATAGATCAACTATTTTTGTAGCAATAGAACGATATTCAACTTTTGTAGATGAATGTGATACTGTTGGTTGCTTTTTTGGAAGACCATGAGATTGGATTGGAGCCAAGACAGGCAATGAAGCCTGAGGTGGAACGTCGATCAAATGTATCACCTGTCCAATCAGAGTCGCAGAGTCGCAAAACGCTGATAAAGTCAAATCACTTTGACGAAATACAACACCAAGGTGATTGGTGTCGCAGAGATCGTAGGATACATTTGACAGCTGAAAAATGAACAACTATTGGTTGATGGATAAATTGACTTACTTTGTTGACCGCAAATGTAATGTTAGGACATGTGAATGTGAGATATTGAAGGGAGCCAACAAGTTGACGATAAAGTCTTGCATCATTAAGTAAGGGACTGGAAGTAGAAAGGTCAATAGTAGTGGACATCGACGTACAGCATGACTTGGCAGATGTCATTTCTGATGTATGAAGAAGATCAATGAGATTTTTTGTTTGACTGACAAAAATATCTGCAGTCGAAGAGTGAATATTCAAGCCAAGTATTATAATAGTCCAAGATCTGAAATATGGAATTCACTAGCTAACTAGCGTTTCAAAATAGAAATGTAAGAATTATCAAAGCCGGTGAAAATGATATCATCTACATAAAGTAACAAATATGTTAATGAAGAGCCAACAGAACGAATGGACGAGGATGAGTAAGCATCGGAAGCAACAAATCCCAATGTAAATAAGTAAGAGGCCCTAAACCCTAAACCCTAAACCCTAAGCATCGGAAGCATTGAGGTATGTGGCAACTCTTCTCTCAGTTTGTTGGTTGGCACGAGGAGGTTCCGATGAAGATACTCAAGAATGTGGAGATGGTGACCTTTGAAATTCTCTCGAACTTAGGGATGACGCTCTTCTCCTTTTGAAGCTAAATTAATTCTCTAAGCTCTTCCTTTTTTTGGCTCAACTCTCTTTTTTTTTCTACTAAATAATGTGTGTATATATATATAAAGCTTGCGAGGAGACCACAACGGAGGAAAAGGACAGGTGCAAAATCGTCAGCAACTTTTTCACGTCCCTTCTTGCAGTTGTTGGTGGTCCCCTCCATCCTATGTGTTGGCTTCTTTAAAGATGTCTATCATTTAGAAACTTCAAAAAAAACTTCAGCAGCTACATTAGCCGTTAGATGAGTTCTAAGCAACTCTTAGATGATTAATCATTTTACTTGAATTGACTACCCAAATGTTCCCTCTAGTCTCTCCTTAATGATGATACCCTCAGAATTTCCCTCTAAAATGAGTAACAAATTTATTGGTTATGGTTATCGCTAAATTAATTTGTACGATTGATTTTTCAACTGAAAAGAAAAATTGATTCTAAGCATTTAGATGTTCAAGACCAGTAAAATTTTTAAGAAAAAGAAAAAGGCATGAAAATAAAAAGAAAAAAAATATACTTTTTTAATATAAAAAATGGACCAAACTATTTTCAAATACTCATAAGTTTTTTTCCTTTGTTTCTATTTTATTTAAATAGTTTGTCATTTTTTGTATATGTGAAAATAAAAAGACAAAAAGAAAAAAAAAATTCTTAAGACGATTTTTCTAATTAAAGTGATTTAATCTTTATTGTCAATTTATCATTAAGAAAAGAAAAGGTATTGAGAGTTTCAAATTTGATATATATATATATATATATATAGCTTTAGGTAGGTTTTGATATCATTAGGGTTTCTCTTGTGGATTAATTTAGAATTTGTAAAGATAGAAATGTTCATTTTAAATGATTGACAGGTTTTTATTTTTTATTTTTAATCTCCTTTAAACAGATCCTTGTAAAATTGAGTAACCTATGTATAATTATTACAATAGTATTTTCTTTATTTATTTAATATTATTTTTGGCAAACACACTTTTAAATGATCATTTTGGGTCCAGCACACAATCAATTACAAAATTTGAAGACAATTATGCAGTTTTGAAGCATATCCCAAACACAATCCTAAAGTTTCAAAGTAGGTTTCCTTTTGTGGGAAAATCATGAATCATAACTCTGAGAAAAAAAATTTGTATTTAAGAAAAACAATTGAGCTTTGCGATGGGAGTTGGAGGTAAAATTTTGTTTAATATTGTTGTTTTGGAAACTTATTAACAAAAAATGGAAAAAAACTTTTTGTTTAATTTTATTGTTTTTGAAACTTATTAGCTAAACATGGTTGTTTTCAAACTTATTATCGAACTATAGTTTTTTCCATTGTTAATTTTATTTTTTAATTTTTGATTGACGAGTTTTCAAAGTTCATCCTATCTAATGGACAAGTTTTCAAAACGTCAATTTTTTTTTATTTCTTTTTATTTTTGAAATGACTTCTCTTTTCCATTTTTTGGTTGTCCCAATTTATTTGTATTTTTGTAATCCATTTACGTTTGTAACTGTCAACCATTTATCAAAAATTTCATTACTTCCTTGTAAAATTCTACGTTTGTATTTTGTCAAAATTATTAATATAATTCTATATGAAGATTTATGGTTGTAATCAATTCGGTTTATATTAATTTAATTCCTTATAAATATACGGTTGTATTTTTTAGTAATTTTTTATACTTGAAAATAATTAAATGTAAATTAGAATGTTTATATCGATACAATAATTTACTAAATTTCATTCTTTTAAAAATTAACGAAAAAAAAAAGTAATGTGTTCCACAACCCAGACGTCTTCGATTTTGATCTAATTGTCGCCATCGAGTCCGAACTCTATGTTGCTCTAGTCCCTCATGATTCTCTGATTGTTGTTGGTCCTTCGATTGCTCAGGTACCTCTGAATGCACTTCATAGTTCAAATATCATTATGAAGATGATTGATCGATCCCTAAATCATAATATCTTGTTTCAAAGTTTGATGATGATGGACCGACCTCTAAAATAATATCTATTCCAAAGTCTAACGATCGACCGACCCCTGAATCATAATATTTGGTGCCAAAGGCTTGCATCATCATCATTGGACTAACATAACCAGTCTCACTTTGTGTTTATGTCAAAGGAAACACTTCTTCCACGTGATGGCCAACTTCATCCAACTAAGACTCTTGTACCAGAGCATGTCTTCTTTGAACGGGTGCATGTACAATTGGTACATCCTACATATAATGTATATTTTTCATGTACCACTCGTTATCACTGAATATAAAGACCTATTGTGGATCATTTGAACAAAGTCTACACTTGTTCGATTTCTGTGAATTATTAAAACAAATTAGAAAATATTCAAAATAAATTTAAATTAAAAATAATTTGACAACATTTAAATATGTACCAAATGACCCACAACTACTTCCTATTGAGTGATGTAGAGCCTCGTTTTTATATCAATGGATGTATTCCTGAGTTACATCCATATCAAACTAATAAGTTGAAGCCCTCATAGCAATAAATCTTCTACGATGTAACCATCACATTACTAAATGTGCAACTCTATCAGACCAATTCGCAGTTCTAAGGTCAATGTTATGCAAAAGTGGTTCAATATTACAGTCTAATGGAACATCTTGTTTGAGACCAAATTGCCTGATTGTTCTATCAGGATGATGTCACTCACCAATATGAAAACAAATGAGAGGATTAACCGTCCGGCATATGTCTTGATCGTTCTTACACAAATTGGGTGAACTGTCCATGACAGTTTTGTATGACTCCCAAATAATCTAAAACATAACATATATATTAAAACAAACAATATAAAACATAACATTCAGGTTCAACATTCACGTACCTGATCAAGTTGAAGAAGGTCAAACATGTACCTATACTGAGACAATACATGTGTAGCTAACCTAGTCACACAAACTTGATCTATTCACATGTATTGTCCAATTTGTATTTTAGATTTTAAATTAGCTATATCAAATGTATAAAAAATATTGGTTAATCTATATTAAATTAAAATAATATACCGTGAACTATATGCTCTTCTAGGTAATTGATGATCATTGACATGTCGAGAATTGTGGAGTCATTGATTTGGTGATATCACGAGCACCTTCTTTCCATGCTTGGCATAGTTGTTTATACAGCCATGTCAAACAAAGCTCAACCCCAAGAATATCACCCCCGACAGATCGACTAATTATGACATGAAAAGTAGGTGCACATAATGAGTTGATTTATACAGCCATGCCAAATAAAGCTCCACCCCAAGAATATCATCCCGCTTCATGCAAATTGACTAATAATGACAGAAAATTAGGTGCACATAATGAGTTGATTTATCGAAAAACATACTTTCACCCATCATCTGTAATGTATATGCTCGCTCATATCTCGTGATAGTTTCCTCGTTTGTATTATCATCCAGTCCTGAAAATTCTGTCCCTAGCCATGTTAAACTTAATCTCAAACCTCTGATTTGTTCAATATGTGGGGTTACACCAAGTAACATTTGACAAACATCCAACCAACCATTATACATTTGACTAGTAACGAGCTTGCCATCAACAGGTAATCCAAACAACACTTTCACATTGTGCAATGTGATTGTGCACTCTTTCGTCGACATATGAAATGTATGTGTCTATGGCCTCCATCTCTCAACAAGTGCAGTGATGAGATGTCAATCTAACTGGATGAATCCCAATCTGGCAAACCCAGAAAATCCTAAAGCATGGACTAGTGGAATATGCTACGATAGAGTGGGATAGTACGATACACTACCGCCTCACGTATTCTACAGTATATCTTGGGTGTAATTCGACCTTTCCATATAGTTGTTGATCAATGAATGTTCTGATCATAAAACATCCAAATAAATTGGTCTTGGATTTTAGGCCATAATTTACACGAAAACAATTTATTATTTCTTGAGTAAAACATTAATTCGAAAAGAATTTGAGAATATATATATATATATATATATATAAGTACACCATAAAAATATTAAGTACACTAAAAAATGATATTTACAACGTAAAGTATGAAAAACAAAAATTCCTAATTATCAGGTGCCTATCCTAGTAACGAAGGAGACCTCATTCGGTCGTGACCAAGTTGACCATAAATAGAGAATCGTTGTTGAGCACTTGGTTCCGCCTAGTCCATCTCATTATGATAACGTGAACTATTTGGTTTGTCAAATTTCTTCAACAACGATGGATTGTGATATAAGACAAACATATTTACGGGTGTGATCCAGTAATCTTCATGTGGTACAGGTTGAAATTGATGAGCGTAGCATGTAGCGTAAGCTGACAGTTTATAGTAATCTTCAATGATGTCTTCATAGTTCATGTTAAACCATGAGCAAACTGCCATAAAATATGTGCATGGAATGCCAAAAGCTTTCCACTTGTTACATGAACAGTACCGCTTGAATGCATTCACCCTTAATATTTGAACAATTTCTCTTTTAGCATTGAGGCTTCGATGTCGGTTTTCACATAAAACACGCCTTGAAATGGATGATACTATTGTACTTCATGCTCACTGAATCCTGCATTCTTTGAAAAAAAAATTCTAGTTCGTACCTAAATAGTGGCGCACTTAGTATTACACACATAAAAGAAAAAAAAAATTCTATTGACTACTATAGAAAAAAAATTTCGATTGACTACTCTTGACAGAAAAAACTTTGAGCTCCAAGTGTATTTATCTAGATACTCCGAAGCAACTCTTATTTCCTCTCTTCTTTTTTCAAAGTAATTCACACATTCGAGCTCCTTTGAGGACTCCATTCCTGCATTCTAATAGATTTATCGTCATCACTCGTACTGAAATTATCTATCATGTGCTTCAGTCCACTTCTCTTTAGGAATGTCGTAAAAAAAAACTCATACAGCTACTATTCATTTTCATAATGTCTTAAACTTCTTTATCAAACTTTTGGATTTGGAATTGACAATCAAAACGATAAGCATAGTTTAGTAATTAAGTAATTATAGAATTAATTAGTAGTTTAGTTTAATTAAATTTTATTTAATCAAATAAAACTAAAAGATATGAGAAATATTCATGGAATACTAATTAAATATAATTAAATTAATTCTAGATTTAATTTTGATTTGATTGAAATGAAATAACTGTGGAAAACGTTGAGATTCACCTACGTGATCCAATAATTCTCTCTAACCTAATTTTCTTGTTCTGCAAGAAAAGAATGTTATAAATAGGTATCTTCAGTGTTTTAATAAAAACACATAAAAAGAAAACAACAAGATAACACAACAACAAAAAGAAGAAAAGGAAGAGTTCCTTTCTTCTTTTTCGCTACAATTTTCTCTCCAAAAAAAGGTTTCCAAGTCTCAAAAAGGTTACCACAAACCAAACCTCATCTACTTAGGGGATAGGAAAGGTTCCAAGTGGTGGTGGCCTCCACATTTGGTGATTTGTAGATTAAGAGTCGACAGCGAAAGTAAGTTTCAGTTTTTTCTTTGAAATTTTATTTATTTTAATGTTAAAGCATGCTTAGCCATTTATTACTTTACAGTAAATTGTTTTTGTAATTTTTCAATGTATTAGTATTTTTATTTTTCCAATTAAATTTGAGTAATGGTCCTATTAAATCTTCATTGCGCAAGGGCTCTTATCCCTTCAACAAAAACCACCCCCGTGACTCGACAAACTTCTCTTTTACAATGGCAAATGCTAGTGGAAGAAGACGCTCATTCGAATCGTCAGACGTAGCAACTAATAACTTTCCTTGATACTTGTCATACAAGTGACTGTTATCGATTTGAATAACTGGTTGAAATTTACTAAAGGTTTCTATACATAGACCAAATGTCTAAAATACAGAAGCTAGGATGACATGTCCTTCAGTATGTGTGCATTGTACTCTCAATTCAACAAGTGTTTCAGGATTGGTATGTTTAACCATGTACAACCATTTAGGAAATAGTTTATGTGGCTGATTCGAGTCACCAAATACTTTATTCAATGCCTTCTTTTATTATCCCACATTGTAATACCCGAATTTTTTTTGATTTGTGCGTGTCATCCTTGTGCAGGGGCCATGCTAATCTTCTCTGTATCGTTCCAATTTTATCAGATGTCCCTACGACTAGTAGTTTCCGTGGGCGAGACCAGCGGAGATTTACTCCAGAAGTGTCTAGAAGAAGAGATTTTAAATCTCGCTCTCCTAGTTAGTCTTTTAGAAGAGATGGCTCAAGGAGTGCTTCTCAGAGGACCTCTAGTCGATCATCAGGATCATCATCAGGAAAGAGGTCAGGACAAGGATCTGTCAGTAACCCTGTTGACAGAAGCTTATGCAACAGTTGTGGCAGAGCACACAGGGGACCGTGTATGACAGGAGAAAGTATCTGTTTCTACTGCAAACAACCCGATCATTTCAAGAGAGAATGTCCACAGCTGCAGGCAGGAACTCAGGGAGGACATCAGGCCC
>JBBPDJ010037024.1:0-12016 GCA_037974625.1 Cucumis cinereus
CTTTCTTCCCAAAAGAAATATTAATTAATCCTAACCATTAATAGCCACTTCCAAACTCACCAACAACGACGAAAACCCGGGGCACCCTTCAAGCAACAAGGAAAGATATTCAATTAATCCAAGGATATTCTTCATTAAGATTCCATTGGGCACCCTAAAATCCAATTTGAAATCTTTCCAATCCTTACCAACAAACCAACACAGAGCGGTGGCAGCGGAGACGGACAGTGACAAAACTCGGCTTGGCGGCTCGGCTCAGCAGCTCGGCTCGGCTCGACGGCTCGGCTTGGCTCGGCTCGGGTTGAGGAGCGGCTGCACGTGCAGACGATAAGCTTGCAGATCCCGGCGGGTTAGCGCGCGGTTGAGATGGGTGGCTGGACCCGAACGCGAGGTGCGCGGCTGGGCGTGCGCGACGCAAGAAGGGCGGCGCTCGGCTTGGCGTGGCGAGGCGACGTGCGACGGCTTCGTCTGACGACAGATCTGGAGCGGCTTATGAAGGAGGAGGCGCGAAACGCGGCTGGGCGAGGGGAGGCAGAGGGCGCGGCTCAGGATGGGAAGCGGCTGCTCGTGGTTAGAGATGGCGTCGACTGCTTGAAGATGGAATTCGACTGGCGTGTCGGCTTGGTATCCTTCTCGGCGCGCGAACGAACGGATCTGGGCTGCGGGTTACAGATTTGGCGCGCGCGGGTGGATGCGGCTGAGATATGATGGGGCGGCTGATGAATCCGGCAGCACAGGTAGGGGATCAGCTTGTGGGTCGCTCGACTGCAGTTGACGCACACGGATGGCTGTTGACCTCGGCTGGGCACACGGATGGGCGACGTGCGGCAACACTTAGGCTTGACTGCGGTGACAGCTAGGGCTTGTAAAAGCTAGGGTTTTGAAATTAGGGTTTGTTTGCAAGAAAAGGAAGATTGGGGAAGGAGATTCAGTGCACGTTTCCCAATGTGCATTAAATAAAATAATAATAATAATATAATTAATATTATTATAACTTATATTATTTTATTTCTTTCCAAAATCCCACATTTTCTTCCCTAAATAAAACCAATTTCCTCTTTTCTTTTCCCCAATCACAAACAAACCAACCACAATCAAATTAATAAAAAAAAAACAATAAACATCCCAAAATCATAAATTACCTTAAAAATAATTTGGGATGTTACACTTGACTCAACCAACTCACTCAACCAAACGGTAAGAGGCGACCGATTCATATCTGATCGGATCGGGGCTAGTAGCGGCTGGCGCGACGAAAGATCTCAACTTCAGCCAAAAACGTGAACAGGAGTTGAGGCGCGAGGCTCCACGGCGGACGGCTCCGCTACTACTGTACACGTACGGTTCGACTCACACGAAAGGTCCGTTGCGACGCAGAGGAGATAGTCAGCTTGACGCAGAGAGCGGTGACAACTCGTAACGGGGAGTACCACGCAGCTAAGTCACCGACGGCTGGGTGGATAAGCTGGTAGTGGCGAAAAAAAATACATTGGGTGGAGAAGAGTGAAAAGAAATTAATTTGTTTTCATATTTTTTAAACCTAACAAGTAAACCAATGATCCATATTTATAAATAAATAATAATAATATTTATTATTATTATTATTTTCTTTTTCTTTTTCTTCTCGAAATCAATCAAATGTTTCTCTCTTTTCATTAACTTTTCGTCCACAAGTTATCTTTTAACCAAAACCCTTTAAATTAAATAAGTATATACCCATATATATATAAATTGTATACATTTATAAATTTAATTTTCTTAAACAAAATCCACCAAATAAAAAATTCTCCGGATTTCTTTCCATATAAATCAATAACGTCCCAACAAACCAAAATCAAATTACCCACTTAACTTAAATCAATTAAGATAATTAATAATTAAAAATTAAAAATTACCTTAAATTTTGGGACATTAAAAAAATATATAACTTTTAATTCATAATTAACTCTAAAAACCACCTGCCATTTTTCTAATCTTTTTTTTCCTGATATTTTCAAAAGTGAGACATTTTATTTTGTTATTAATCTGGTAAAAATAAAATATGGTTAAATTGTAAATTTATTATTTCAAGTTTTGTCCATTATTTTTAAAATGAAAATTAGTTAAAATAGTATTTTGTTTCATGAAAAAAATAAAATATGTAAATATATTTTCAAATTTTATTATAAAAATGTTTTAGATAACAAAGACAATGTTGAAAATTCAACAATAAACTTGCTTTGAAAACTAAATTTAAGATTTATTGGAAGTATAAAAGATAAAATTGGATAATAAAAGATGTGAAGACTAAAATGAACAAACTTTAAAATATATGAACCAACCATTAAAATTTTATTTTAATGACAAACTTTGAAGTATAGGATTGGTCGTTTGTTATGGTTGTAAAACTTTGAATTTGGCTTTCATGAATTAGTTAAATTTCATGAGTCATTGGAAAGTTATGTTTTATATACCAGCCTAATCGTATCTGTCAAAATGAACATAACTCAACTCACATTAAATTTTGTACAATAACTTTAGAGTTAAAAGATTCAATCATCCATCCTTATATTGTCAAAAAAAGAAAAAAAAAACCATATTTTCCATCTCTGTTTTACTCAGACCACTCAACCCCAATACAACTAGTTAGATTTGGCACATATGAAATATATCAATATATAATAACAATAATTGATCATTCATGAAGTTTTCTTTTACTAAATCATGTAAATTAAATTAAAACTTATAAAACCAGAAAATCAAATTATTGAGACTTCACTTTTAAAGGTTTTTGGGCCACCAAGATGAATTCATTGAGTTTGGCTAAAATATCCAATTCATTATTTGACGATCTACCCAATTTGAGCTGAGTTATTAAGATAATTCGTCTCTCCCTCCTTTTGATGTCTTCGATGGAATCTGATTCCATTTGTTAACAAACAACTCCATCAACATATATTCATCATCGAAGACCACCTCTAACAACCACCTTTAGAAGTGATCTAAACTCAAAATTTGTAATTACATGTTAAACAAATCAATACTCTAAACACGAACTTGATGAATCTAATCTAAAAATATTTGCGTCTCAATCATAGACTTTTGGAACATATACTAAAATACTTCATATAACACTTGAAATGTGTTATCTCAGTCAACTTTATCCAAGATTGTTTTGATACTTAATGTGTTATTTCTACGACTTTATACAAATTGAGTGCCTAAGAGGTAGAACTAAATGTTGGAGAAAAAATAAAAATAAAACAAATGACTTAGAACCCTAAAGGATCAAATTAAACCAAGTCAAGGGCAGACAAATATTACCAAAAACGTCACTGGCACAAGTATTACAGCGCTCCCACATGCTGTTGCGCAATGCCTATAACAGTAGCAGGCAATCAGCATAGTGTTGCAACTGACATGTAGCACTGCAGTGTCATCGCGCACACATGCACAAGAATGCCAATGTCATAAAGGTGTGGTGTTGTGCAAAGTGTCAACAACGATAACACTCGACCCCAATCGGATTCGATCCCTTCTTCTCTCCTTTTCTTCTCCTCTATATTAGCTTGTTTTTCAGCATTTTGGATAGTATTTTCTACCTTGGATCTCATTTGTGATGTGAGTTTTCTAGCTTAGAAATGGGAAAAACTCATTTGTATTGATTTTGAGAATTTGCTATTAATTTCATATTTTTATTGAATGCTCTTGATTCCTGTCCTATTTGAATGTCTATGCCTAGTTGTGTATGCTAGGTTTGATCATCTTTGCATATCAACTTTACTAAATTAAAGATTAACATGCAGTCAATGTCAGTTAGCTAAGAGTTTAATCATTAAGTTGCAATAAACTGATTCTTTGGGTTTATGTGATGCATGACATTTCCTAATTAAGATTAACAACGAAATTAGTTAGAGCCTGTTTGATAACGTTCCGTTTCATGTTCCTTGTTTTTCGTTTCTTATTTCTCGTAATTTCTTGTTTCTTCTCTTTTGAGAACAAGAAACAGGAATATGTTTGTTTTTGGGAAAAATAAACAGAAACATAAATTTGTTTGATAACTATTTACTGTTTTTTTTTTTTTTTTGCACAATATTACATACATGCATATGTATGTATGTGTGTATATATTTTTGTGTGTGTGTATATCGTACATTAAACATAAGAAAAATATTTTATCGAAATATTGTGTCATCTAATACAAAAACTTTCGCTAACAACTAAAATATAATAACAAAGTTGTATAATCTTCTTTATATGTTACCCAAATTGGATCGACACTGTCATCTATAACTCAAGTCATTTATCTTAAATTATGTGGAGTCGAATCCAACTTAATTATATAATTATGTAAATATTTTGGTTGAAAAATATTAAAGTTAACCTAAATGAATGTCTTAGTCAGAAACATTTATGTATTGTAAATTTTTACTCACTTTTCTCTAAAAAAAATTCACTAGATTTTAGATCATATACTAAAAATATTTGAATTAAAATAATATATACACATGCATATTACAAAAATTAATACTAAAAATTTGAAATATAAAAAAGTTAATATAAATGACTAGATGCCTTCACAATTAAAAATTAAAATAAGATATAAATCTAAATATTAAACAATTTTAAAATTTAAAATTTAAATAAAATAGAAATGTAATAGAATTATTTCGTAAATACCAAAATTAATAAAAAAAAATTATACAATATGAAAAGAAATATAAAAGATAAAAATAAATAAAAGTGTTCATTTTGGGAGTTGAAATTTGAAATATAAAAGAATTAGATGTACATATTAAATATTAAAATAATTGTAACGCCCCGAAATCTCAAACCGAACCAGGCCGTTACTTAATTAAAACTATTAAAATCAATTTTAAAAGACAAAAATAAACGAAACAAATACTTTTATTTAATCAAAATAAACATTAAAAAGGTCATTAAAACGAGCACTTAACCAAAATAATGAAAAAGAAAAGTACCTAAACGGGATCCCTAAAAATAGTTTTCTAAACCAAATAATTAAGACAAGTAAAAATAAAACAGTTTAACCGTAAAAATGTCAAAATATCTTAAGCGAAAGCAAAAGGTCTTCTGGTCCTTCCCGATATGGTCACTGATTCTTCTTGTCCCTCGTCGGTCCCTTCTTACCTTTGCCTGAAATAAAACATAGAAAGGATGAGTATAAAATATACCCTAAGGAACCCACACTACTACTAAAAAGGGTTTACTTGACAGTGAAAAACTGTCAAGTAAGGGATGGTTTTAAATCCGTCAAGTAATCCAGTGTCAAGAATAAGCCATTTTTTCTTCACAGTGCAAAACTATAAAAAATAAGAGTTTACTTGACCGTTATCCACTGTCAAGAATAAAGCTTTACTTGACAGTTTTTCACTGTCAAGTAATCCAGTGTTAAGAATAAGGAAAAATTTATTTTTGACGGTTTTCTACTCTCAAGATTACGTTATTCTTGACGTTTCATCGCTGTCAAGAAAATTTTGTAATTTTTTTAAAAAAATTAAAATTTATTATCCCCATATAATTACACCTGTATTTCACCTGTTTTGCAGTCCAAAAATAATATATATACAACCAGCCAACAATATTGTAAAATAATTTATTGTACTTTGGTTCCAATAGAAGCATAAAGTGAAGAAATTTACATTCATTGCATTTTACATAACATCATAAATCAAATTACATAGCCGTATATAACATAACATTTTCAACAAGTAGAGTACAGCTATGGATAGAGAAAGCTATCAAATCCACCTAACCAACTACTAATATCATTTAATCAAAACTTCCAAGAGTTGAGAAGTCAATACAATGCAGTTTTTTAACTCTTGAACTATTCTATCGATCATTCTAATCCTTTTAAAATCTACCTCCTACCTTTTGTATTAAACTCATCGTCACCACTTTCGACCATGTTAGCTAAGCTCTTGAGGTTCTTCACAGGTTTACCATTGAAGCAAGAACCTATAATGCACAAATTAGATGATCCAACAAAGTTATTACTTTTAGTCAAAATGATGTCGTTCTACAGGCTCTTAGCAAGATATAAATGTGCAAACATCACAAGCAACAAATGGCTCACCCTCGACGATCTTCCCGACTTGGTCTCCACATATTTGACTATAGTTTCGGCCACTCGTTTGCCCACATCATAGCAACTTCTCACATCTGAAAATCAACAAACACAATATTCAATAAAGTGGAGCTAACTCAGCCATGAACTGTTTGATATTCTTCCTCCATTGCATTACAAAATCATGATTCACATTGTTACACATGAAACTACTACTTAAATTCACATCAGTTTGAATTTACTATTTTTTTTTTTTTTTGGAACGAACAAAAGAACCCAGCTCCTCCACTCACCTAAACTAATTTGCATTTTTACATCCTTTATTGAAATAACAACAAACACAAGTAAAAGCAAAAAACATAAACACCAAATTTCTTACCAAAAACAGATACCATCTTACAATAATTTGAACTTGTTAAACATAAACAACAGCAGAAAACAAAAGCAAAATCAGTAAAAGACCTAAAAGGGAAAGCTAAAAACAGAAAGAGAAGAAGAACAACAACAAGAAGGTACAAAATTACGACCAGAACTGACCCAGTTGCCAAAAGTCCTCTGCAAATTCCAGCTCAAAAAGACCCACAAAAAATTCAGAAAAAACCCACAACAGTAGATCGAAGAACATAACCACTAAAACCCCAAACAAATCAACAAAAAACAATAGTCTACTACTACATCAAAGCTATTAAGATTTAAGAACAACCTAAAAAAAGCAAAAGATTGAAACTAGATAAACTAAAGAAGCGGCTTTTCCATCTAAAAAACTCCTTACTAGCTGGATTTCCCACTACTACATCGGATAGATTGTAGTGTTCACATAGTAGATAAAATCCACATACCTAACATGCTCACTTCTTTATGAATACATCCTTAACATTCTATGTCCATGTACAAACACAGTAATATCAAGGTTAAAAAACTTACATCAAATAACACAGTATTTCGGTTGACATATCGACCATTCTTATCAATACCATCAAATCTTTTGCCAGCTCATCATTCGTTCTGCAATCTTCTGCTTCTTTTTTTTACTTTCAAAAATGTAATTTAAAACAGTTGCATCATCATCATCATGATTGCAAGTTATAAAATTATTATTTTTACCTTGGCTTTCTTTTGCAACTCAACCACAAGTTTTTCTTTCTCTCCTGACCTCTCCTCTATTTGAGAAACCTAAAAAGAGAAACCTCCAAGGCTTTAAATTCAAGTGCAATCATGATATCTAAAAGAATGGTACAAAACGAGTTGCAGAACTTGCACAAAACTATAATTAGATTCAAAAGCAAGTATGAACTGCAACATATATTTGAAATGCAACTCAACATGTATTTATTTGGAACCTTTATGTACATATATTTTGAAGTAAATTTCAGATCAAGAGCACTAAATTATGCTAATCCGCATTGAAATTTTTCTGAAAACTTTGCCGACCATTTC
Source organism: Cucumis cinereus (assembly GCA_037974625.1). Lineage (NCBI taxonomy): Eukaryota > Viridiplantae > Streptophyta > Magnoliopsida > Cucurbitales > Cucurbitaceae > Cucumis > Cucumis cinereus. The sequence continues at coordinate 7,508 of JBBPDJ010037024.1, forward strand.
TAAATGAGCATCTCTCTCTTCTGGAAGGAAAAAAAGAACCATCAAGGAAACAAACCTTTTTTCTATATTCTTCCAATCTTTCGGTTGATATCTCTAGTTGTTCCTTTAACTACAACACAAATAATAGGATTAAAGTTGCATTAAATTCTTATTAGTAAGTTGTAACCTTTTAATAGAGAAAATCTAAAAGGTGAAAAATGGTAAGCAGTAGCATACTTCATGGATATAATCATCACTAGAATCAGATGAAAGATCTCGAGGAGTTCGACCTTCAATTGTAAGACTGAAAACAGAAGCCATAATAGCAATCATATAATCATAGCCAAAAGCTCATTCCATTTTCTCTATCTTTTTCATGAAAAATGAGGAACTGAAAAGAGAAAACATAGTAGCAATCATATAACCATAAACAAAAAGTGATTCATCCATCCTTTGTATGAAACAGAGAGAAGAACATTTGTCATTTTACTTTTCCTTTACCTATTATTTATCATGTTAATTCTACTGCTCATATTTTTTTCTTTTCCTCCCCTCAGATCACAAGACTCAGAGCTCCTTTACTCACTTACCACATGAATAGTTTAATGGAAATCAGTGCTTGAAGTCACTTTTGTTGTAACAAACTGAAACTTCCTATGGAGTGGAACAAATAATGACTAAATGAAAAAACCAAACTTCAAGGCTTTCATCTATTCTCACAGTTATTTACATAAATTTCCTTTCCCCTATAAATTCTACCTCAGAAATGGAGTAGACGGGAAGGGAAAAAGAATATTTGTTTCTTTATTGATTAACCATATGAAAAAAGAAGAAAAAGAAAAAAACTCTAATGCAAGTTTTACCCCAACTTATTTGCAGAAGATAAGTTCTTCATATTTTACCTTGCCCGCATTGACAGTAATGATATGAGGGGTAAAATTTGCACCAAGAGAACATGGAACCCAGTCACCTGAGAAGGACAGATTTAGTGGCAAGATTGCAACACAACAAAAAACTAGATTGAATGATTGGTAATTTAGCAGCATAATGAATCTTCAAAGAATAAAAAAGTTGAAGTGGGCAACATTAAGAGAATATTTGAAACCATTATAGAATCCTAAAACTTCCATATCAAGTGACAAATTTAGAGACTTCAATCCATAAGCCTCTAAGAAAGTATTACACTAGGATGAGTAGAGGCATCTAATGGAAAAAACTTGATTGGGTCCATGTAGAAACATTTGAAGATAATGAAAGATCATGGAGTCTATGAACTGGTAAGACATAAAAACCAAATCAGAACCCAACATCATAACAAAAAAAATTGAAGACACCCTTTTCTCGAAGTGAATGAATATGAGTTTTCAAGATTAGAAAAACAATATGCTCCCACATCCTCCACCCAGCAAGAAAAGAAGTTCCCACACAATCACAAAGTAATCATCTCAAAAGCCAAACACTTCTCTCCAAAACCCAGTTCCCAAATCAACCAAATCATCCCAACGAAGAACAGTACTAGCCATGGACAACAATAGAACAAAAACAAAGCTGTATTTTTATTTTTTAAAAAAACTAAGTTGTAGAAACAGAAAAATCTCTCCAAGTTTAGAGAGAGTTATTTTTTAAATAAACCATATAGTTCTTCGCAGCGGGAAATGGAGTACGAGCGTCGAACGACGGGTCTCTTTAAGCTGGACGAGGATCTGAACGACGGAGCTCTTCGCGACAGATGTTGCAAATCGACGGCTTTGAGATGAGGGTTTGGGCGTTGTTGTTTGCGAGAAGTGAGATGAGGAGTTTGGGAGAAACGAAGATGTGATTTTCAGCCACGCAAAGAAAGGAAACAAAATTTTTAAAAGAAGAAGAAGAAGAAATCGAGATTTTTGGGAGAAATGGTAAGGGTTTTCGACCACGCGAAGAAGAAGAAAGAAATTGGGATTTTTGGGAGAAATGGTAAGGACTTTCGGCCACGCGAAGAAGAAGAAAGAATTTGGGATTTTTTAGAGAAATGGTAAGGGTTTTCGGCCACGCGAAGAAGAAGAAAGAAATATGGATTTTTGGGAGAAATGGTAAGAGTTATTTTCGGCCGCGCGCGAGAGAAAAATTACATATAGGTTTACTTGATTGTTTAAACCTGTCAAACTCTAAAAATTATACTTGACGGGTAAAACCTGTCAAGTATTGAAAAAATTTCAGCAAAAAAATCGAAAATTTCTCCCCTTTTGTTTATTCTTGACATTTTTAACTTTACTTGATGATTTTGTACAAAACCGTCAAGAATAATAAATTTCAAAGTGTCAAGTATTCTTCTTTTTGTAGTAGTGTCACTACTGATCCCACTAGGTGACCGTTAACTCCCCCTAATGACTTGTATTTTACGACACACAGTCAAGTGGTTGAGTAAGGACAGACATGTCGGAACAAATCACCACACAGGCTTGTTAACCGACCCTGTCAAAGCAAATTGCCACACAGGCTTGCTATCAGAAGGGATATGTCGGAACAATTCGCCACACAGGTTTGTTAACCGACCTTCAGAACAAATACACCACACAGGCTTGTTAACTAGCCTTGTCAGAGATAATCGCCACACAGGCTTGCTATCTTACTCATCGTTCTATCACCGAGTACAAAATTCATTAGGTAAAGTTAACAGAAACCATAACCAATAAATCAAATCTATAACATTGTGATCACAATAACCAATTAATTCTTATGCAGCAGATAACACAGATCAGTAGTATGACGAGTCATGCATAATCCATACAAAATATATTCAAAAACCTGAAGTTAACACCACAATGCAGTCACACTAACCATCTTCCACACCTTATCCACCAAAGGCATGGATTTAGTGGAAGTATTCCTTACCTCAATTCATAGAAATTCTCCTAGACGAAATACCCTCCAATAGACCCTAAACATACAAGAACTTTAATTAATACTTTCTTTCCAAAAAGAAATATTAATTCTAACCCTTCAATAGCTACTTCCAAACTCACCAAAAGTCGAAACCACGTCGACTTGAACAGCAAAAATCAAGAGTCAGTTGAACCACAAAACTCCCAAATTGAACCTTCAATTTGAACCTTCAATCATAAACGAAAAACCCCAATTAATCTAAGAGAATGCTTCAAATAAACTTCATTGGGTACTTTGAAACCCAAATTAAATTCTTCCTAGACCCACACCAACAAACAGTAGCGACGACGGTGACAGAAAGTGACAGAAGGCTCAAGAAAATGGCTCGACTCGGCTCACAGCTCGGCTTGGATCTAGGCAGTACGACTTCACGACCAGTGCGAGTGATGGAGGCGCAGCTTGTGCACGTGGCGGCGCGACGCGGGGCTAGTAATTTTTGGCAAAGAAGATCACGATGGTGTGTGGCTGACCGAAGAAGCAAGGGGCGCGGCGCGGCTTAGGGAGCGAATCTTTACGCGGCGGCTCACAACTACGTCGTCAGCAACTTGGACGCGGCTCGGGTGCAGTCGCAGCTCGGTGGGACGTCGGCGTCCGTATATCTGGAAGGTGCGGCTGCTCAGGCTTCTCGGCTTGGCGACGAGCTCGGTGGCAGCGTCTGACGGAAAAAGAAACGGAGTTGCGGCAGCGGCGTACTTTGACAGTAGGGGGCAGCGGTTAGAGTTTAGGAATGGGGAAGAAAATGAAGATGAAAAAAAACCTATTCCATTAATTTAAAAGAAAAAGAAATAATAATAAAATTAATATTATATTATTATATCTTTTCCTTTTTCTTAAAAAAAAAACAAATCCAAGATTCGCTCTCTCATCACCACTCTTTCTCTTTCCTCCTTTAAACCCAATTTCCTCTCTCTTCATTAAAACTTACCTTTTCTTTTCTCCAACCACAAATAAACAAACCACAACAATGAAAACTGTTACCACAATTAAATCCAAATTAAACATCCCAAAATTAACATTTACCAACATGAATAAGATAACTGATAAATAAAGTTTACAAATTACCTTGAAATTTGGGATGTTACAATAATATATAAATTTAAATAAAATTTTAAATTTAAAAAATAAAAAAAAATATAAATATTGGAGAATTTTGTAAGTAAATAAAGAAAAAAAAAATAAAGAATTGCAATCAATCAAATTCTTCAAAAAAGTTAAAATAAAATCGAAAGTGTCAACTAAAAAAATTGTTACAAGTGGGATTTGAACATATGACTTGTAAGAAAAAGACAAATATCGTGAGTTTTTTGTATGGATGGCCCCTTTTCAGGGACTCATTCGATTTTTCGCCCAAAATCAAAAAGGGAATGAAAAATGGCATTTTGATGATGTCAACACCATATGATTTTACCATTTTGTCCCTAACATCAGTGCGCGTATTCTAGGCCTACTCGATGCACGTTACACGTTTACTCGATGCATGCTGCTCGTCTACTCAATTGCTCGATACAAAAGTCAAACAATATACGCACCTTTTGTTGGATTTTATGTCCTAAAACTCGTAGATAGTAAATGTAAACCGTTGACCGTTATTAATAAACAATTATTATT
>JBBPDJ010037025.1:0-12013 GCA_037974625.1 Cucumis cinereus
AATATCATCAACATATATTTGTGCAATAACAAAGTTACTACCATCACGTTTAATAAATAATGTCCTGTCACTGTGGCCTCGTGAGTATCCGTGTGTACATAGGAATCCAGCTAATCTGTCATACCAAGCTCGAGGAGCCTGTTTGAGTCCATACAGCGCCTTTTGCAATTTATATACATAAGCTGGATGAAAAGGATCAACAAACTCCTTAGGTTGGGACACATAGACTTCTTCATTCAGATAGCCATTTAAGAATGCACTTTTGACAACCATTTGATATAACTTGAACTTGAGCAGACATGAAACTCCCATTAGAAGCCTGATAGCCTCCATTCTAGCAACCAGAGCAAACGTTTCATCAAAGTCAAGACCTTGAATCTAATTATACCCTTGTGCTACCAGACGTACTTTATTTCTAGTGACCACTCCCTTCTCATCAGTCTTATTTTTAAAGACCCACTTGGTTTCGATCACATTTAAATCCTTAGGCTTTGGAACTAAAGTCCAGATCTGATTATGTTTGAACTGTAACAACTCTTCCTGCATAGCATTAACCCAGTATTCATTTTTTAATGCTTCTGTCACCATGGTTGGTTCAATAGACGATGTGAAACACATGTTACTGACCATTTGGGCATAATCAACCTTCTCTTTTTTTCTTGTTGTTACACCAGAATTGGGATCCCTAACAGTATTAACTGAAGGATGATTCTTTTGAACTCTAGTTGAAGGAACAACATGAGGCTCTTCACTGGTTACTCCTGACAATTCACCACAAAATATATCTGATTCAAATGATAAGGATGGTAAGCCACACACTGCATTTTCAGCTACTATTTTTTTCAGAGATTCCATGCTAACATGCCCAACTCTCTTATGCCATAATGTAGTCTCATCTACTCTAGTCAAGCAACATACTTCTTGTTTTTGTCTAGGAATCCAGTGATAGCAGTTGTCAGAAAAACGTGTTCCCATCATCCTCACAGTTTTATTTTCATCTGACACAGTACACTTGTCTCTAGAGAAGATGACTTGATATCCTTGATCACATAATTGACTGATGCTTATTAAATTTGCAGCTAACCCTTCTACTAAACATACATTATTTAATAAAGGAAGTTGTCGATCTTCACTGTCTCCTTTAGCAACCACTCTGCCTCTAGCACCATCACCAAAAGTAATATAATCAGCTTTGCACTCTTTCAGACTTGTCAAAACTTCCCGATTTCCAGTCATATGCCGTGAACATCCACTGTCAAAGTACCAATCATCCTTGGTCATTTTGTGAACCAAGGTGAGAGCTACATTGGAACTAAGATTCATACATGAACTACTGACAGTCTGACTCTGTCCTTCTTTAGGCTTCCATACTCGCTTGATAGACCTGAAACGTTACTGTCTTTCAGAAGATTGAATTGTATAGTGCAAATCATAACAAAAAGGCCTGATGTGTCTTGACCTACCACAAAAATGGCATATCCATTTTGTTTTAGGCTTTCTCACAGAAGCATCAGTAGATTTCTGCTTATTCACTTGAGATATGTAAGGATGGTGCACCAGTTCAGATTTCTGCTTATTCACTTGAGATGTGTGAGGATGATGCACTGGTTCAGATTTCTGCTTATTCACTTGAGATATGTGAGAATGGTGCACTGATTCTATATCATCACTACCTTGGTCGTATCCTAATCCTCTCCTATCTCCAGCTAGTCTTCCTATGCTTAGAAGATTATTCAAACTATCTGTTCTCGAATTCATCATACGAACTGTTTTGGATGTTATCTCTTTCTAGACAAGTTTCTCTCAGTGTTTTCTTCAATTCTAAAATTGTAATTAGCAATCGCTGATCTCTTCCATGAGTTTCAATATCCGACTACTCTGTTGCTCCAAGATTTCCATATATTCAGCTTCTATCTCTGCACCTGACTTGTCACTAATACTGGTTTGTCCTTCTTTCACAGCCAGTTCTTGTTTCAGTACATTTTCATTGCTGATAACAGATACAGTGTCCTCTGTAATCCATGCCACTAGCGCCTGGACCTCTTCCCCACTGTTACTTTCATAGTCAGAGTCATCAGACAAAGTCGCTGTGAATTTTTGTCTTCTAACATATGTAGGACATTCGGCTTGATAGTGTCCGAACCTCTCACACTCTCTGCATCGAAAGGAACCATCACTTCTCTGAGAGACATTACCACTGCCTTATTCAAACTCCTTCTTTTTAACCGAAGAGTTTGACACTTTTAGCGGACTCACATTGCTTGAGTTATGACTAGGTAACTAACTTCGAGAACGTCTGTTGTACTTTCGTGTGAACTTCGAGAATTGTTTTGTTAACAAGGTCATGGTATCTACTATATTGTCTTCATTTATACGCTCTTTCTTGGAGACCGATTCTGCACCAATTGTCGTTTGAAAAGCTATACTTTTCCCTTTATTATCTTCCTTATTTCGTAGTGAAAGTTCATATGTACACAACGAGCCGAACAACTCTTCCAGTTTCATTGCAGAGATATCATGAGCTTCTTCTATAGCTGTGACCTTCATGTCAAATCGTTGAGGTAGAGAACGTAGAACCTTTCGGACCAGTTTTTCTTCAGATAATCTCTATCCAGACCATGTGACTCATTTTCAATGTCTAACACTCTTACATTGTATTCAGCAGTGGACTCATCATCTTGCATTCTCAGAGACTCGAACTTTGTGGTAAGAATCAGCAGCCTTGACTTCTTTACCTTTGATGTACCTTCATGTGCCACTGCTAGTATATCTCATGCCTCCTTTGCTGATACACATGTATTAATAAGTCTAAAGACATTCCTATCCACTCCATTGAATATGGCGTTAAGAGCTCGAGAATTTGCTACAACAGCATTATCCTCATCTTCTGTCCAACTATCTTCTGGTTTAGTGATTTCAAGTCTGTCTGCTCCAGTGATTTTGGGAGGTGTCCAACCAACCAAAACAACCCTCCAGGTCTTCTGATCAATAGATTTCAGAAATGCTGTCATTCGTGCTTTCCAATAGGCATAATTTGTTCCGTCAAGAATGGGAGGTCTTGTAGTCGAGCTGCCATCCCGTTGTGCATCCATCTTGATATTTTTAGAGAACCTTGCTCTGATACCAATTGAAAAACTGTTTAGGATCGTACTCTATCAGTAGTTACACCGATAATTATAAGAATAGATGTTACTCAATAAAAGTCAAATAAAGAGAAGCAAACACAAAGACGTTGTTAACCCAGTTCGGCAATCCAGCCTACATCTGGGGGGTTTTCACCCTGATGAGATCGACTTTATTATTATCACAGAAACACCTCACAGTTTCCAGAGTTACAATATATGTCATAACTTTGGATAATAACTACAGTCACACAAATACAGAAGAGAGATGTCTTCACGACAAATATGAGACTCTCCAGTCTACACGTTCCTCCTGTATATGGTCTTCACTGAGTCTTCCTGATCTCATCCACTCACAGGCTCCCCCTGCGTAAGTTCTACAAGATATTTGTTGCGTTGTACTCCCCCTCAAGAGATCAAACCAATGCATTCATATGTACATACACTGACTCTCTTTCATATATAATTACACAACTTGTCCCTTCTAAACACCTTCAAGAAAGAGGAAAAACACAGAGCAACCGAAGCAAAACCTCTTCAGTTCTCACGCTATTTTTCAATAAAAATCACCTCGTCTATAGATCGATAGAAGCAAGATATAGCATAATAATTTCCAACAACTTCAATCATAACCATCCTAGAAAATCTCAACCATTCCTTAACAATCATGAGAGAGAAATGATCACTTGTTAAATAAGATATTCCCATATTAATAAAAGAATTATGTTAAGCCAATTAAAAAATACAACACATCACATTTTGAATAGTAGAAACTTTGAAGAAAGTTAGGGATTGTTTAGTTGGTAACTTAAATTTTATTTTATTATTTCCAGATTTACGGTATTCAGTAAATATTGTGTTTTAGTTTAAATTCTATTTTTTTAAAAAAAAATTTCGAGTTCTGTAATCTAAAAAACAACTTTTTTTAGGTTTTTAACGCATCTAGATTTTTTTTAATTTAAAATTTAAAATGAAGAATTATATTAAAATGATTAAAGAAATGACAAATATAGTATTTCATTAGGATTCTTTTCAAATATAGCATAATGAAACAAAGTATTTAACATCGATAGACTTTTATCGGTACATCATCAGTGACATTGTAGACACTAATAGAAATATATCAATATCATTTATTAGTTATAATTGATAGATAAATTCTAAAATTTCGTTATTTATTGTAAATATTTTTTTTGTTTCATGTTATAAACTTAATTATTTTTAAAAAATTAAAATATGCAATATATTATATCGTATATGATACTTTAAAATAATAATTATAAAAATGAAAAATGAACATAAAACAAGTTGGTTAATTAGAATCCATGTAGCATGTGGATGTTCTAATACTGGCCTCGTACTCATGGGATTTTTATATATGGGAGATGAACAGTAGCAAAACAATCTGATTAGAAATTGATATGAGTTAATCATTATTCTTAGTTTTAATTAATAATTAATTATTAAATATAAGAATAAAGTTCTTTTCATATACAGCAAAATGATCAACTTATTTAAATGACAAAATCATTGCCAATTTGTTATATTTGAAAATATTTTCAATAATTATGCAATTTTAAAGTAACATAGGATTTAGACTTAACAAATTTCACCGAATTATACATTTACCAATTACCATCAAGTATTATATATATATATATAGTACAATAATTGTAGAGATGAAAGATTCTTCGTAATGAAAAGTCATGTTAATTATCGTTGAACTAAGTTAACTTTTGTTTTAATATAAATTTTATTATTAATTATTAAAATCATAATTAATTTATAATTAATTTAATCAATTTTCACAATTAAATTTGATTAAGGCTTAGTGTATATATTTTAATAGAAAAATTATAAAAAATGACAAAATTGGCATAATATTTACACTTCAAGGTAAAATTGTGTATATTGAAGTGTAAATATAATTTTTAGATTTTTATTATTCTTAATTAAACCTATTTTTTAAGTGGTTAAATATATAATATAACAATAAATTAAACAATACTAAATTTAATTTAAGACAGCGTTCAATTTTACTTAATTATTTAATTTTGAAATTTGGACCAATCAAATTATGCCAAATCATCATAGCAAAAGCGGATTATCTTAAATTTAGGATCAAATAAAAAACTATTTTTTATTCAAAATTAAAGTTAGGAGAAAAATAAATGGGAACACAAAGGAATGTTGCATGTATCCTTTATGACCATTTGATCACTACAATAGGACTTAATTGAATGCAAGGAGGATTAAACCTAGACCATGATCAATAATTATTAAAATTATTTAATTCATAAACAAGTTTGACAGATTTTTTTAATTCTAGAAGTTGCCCTAAAATTCCTTTGCGAGTATAACTTAAATGAGTTGGATCTAAAATTCCTAGCAATTTGTAGCTATTGCAATTTTGAGTTGTTATAACTTAAATCAAGAAACTCTAATGAGTTGGATCTAAAATTTCTCGTAAAACTAGAGAAATTGTTGTTACGTAGATCCAAATAAAGGTATGTACATCAAAGGTCACTTGAGTAAATCACAAGTGTTATAATGAATCCATCTTCGTGGAAGAACTTAAATTTACCAATGTATAGGGTAACTGTGTCTACCATAATTTGCATCTTTGGTAACTATCCATAAGGTTCTTTTTTAACATTTTTGGTGTAGAACCAAATCCATCACCAACTAGTGCAACAGTCTTAACATGATTGAGACCAATACACTGGAATTACTTATTGGTACCAATAAATCACCTTCTTCTGCTTAGGAACATTTTATAAAGGCGGAAGGGTGCGATCCTAAGTATCCTAGGCCTGCTTGTAAGAACTGTGTGACTAAATATGTATTTGATTCGAAAAGACATGGTACAACTAATCTAAAAAGACATTTAGAGAAATGTAAGAAGTATACAAATCAATCGTAAGATAACGTTGAAGGAGAGGGAGATTCTGGAAGTAGTTTGATGGCTACATCTTTCACTTAAGAAAATTGTAGAACAATGCTTCCTTCTATGATCATCTTAGATGATGAATTGTCATTTAAGTTTGTGGAAAGTGAAGTTTTTGTTAATTTTTCCAAGCAGTAAATCCAAAGTTTGTAATTCCATCAAAAGTGACTGTTTTAAAGGATTGTTTTCAAATGTATGTGAGGGAGAAAAAAAAGAGTTAAAGAGTGCATTGACTCGAAGTGGCCAAAGAGTTTGTTAACAACTGATACATGAACTTCTGTGCAGAATATTAATTATATGGTTATAACAACTCATTTCATTGATGATGATTGGAACTTACACAAAAGAATTTTGAACTAACTCAATCTAGCCATTATAATTTGGATTCGATAGTTCGAGTTCTTCGGATTGTTGGGTCTCATTTGAACACCCCAAATTAAAACTAAAGAATTTTTTCTAAATACAAATCTAATAATGAAAAAGGAAAAACAATAAAACCATAGAATATTGTTAATATATATTATAAAAATAAACAAATGATGGGTATACTTGCTAATATGGTTCTATCGCGATAGTAATCTATTGCGGTCTATCGCTAATAGAAAGTAAGATTTTACTATATTTATAAATATTTTTTATTCATTTTGCTATATTTAAAAACTTTAAGACTAAATATTTTTTAACTAAGTTTTATTTCTTTTATTTTTCAATTTTTAGGGATAAAAATGGATATTTGAGAAATATAATTAACACTTTATTGTTATAGAAAAGTAATAGTTTGAATGAAAGAGTAATTTTGGGCCACAATGGACTCTTCAGTATTGCCGCCTTCTAATACCCACTCTTGGGTTGGGCCCTTTGGACTAAACAAACACAAATACATTTTTTCGGTTAAAAATCACTTTTTTTTTCTTGAGGAATTGGAGGAAATGTCAAAATTTGGAGGGTCATTTTAATTTATAGCAGAAAACGAAAATAATAAGATTTATAGCAAATTCGTAAATAACGGTTGCCTCAACGTTTCAATAATCCTAAAATACCCTTAAGAAAATCTAGATAGATGCTAACTATTTTATTAAATCTCTAATATTTTATTTTTAAAATTCTTTTCTTTCTTTTAAAATTGAAGATTTAATAAATCTCTAATATCTTATTTTTAAGAATCTTTTCTTTACTTTAAAAATGAAGATTTAGTAAATATCTAATATTTTATTTTTAAAAATCTTTTATTTCTTTTTAAAAATAAAAATGTACTAAATCTTTTCTTCTTCAACGCGGATGACCTCCCTCGCCTTGAAAATCTCCATTTTTGCTGTCAACAGCCAGTTTGTCAAGATTTACAGGCTCTATGCCAAATCAGACAACCATGTTTCCTCGTCGGAGCTTCACGGTTCCGCACTTGTAGAAATATGGGAATCTACATCCTCAGGATGTGGTGGAGCATCGAAATTCCCAATCGTAAGGTCGTCGGTTGAGAACTCTGCTTCATCACTTACATATTTTTTTACGTTTCTGGTCGTTTCTGCACTTGATTGGTTTGGTACCATCTGTCTGCTCTTCCATTTTTGGCTTTTTCTAGAACCACCAGAATTTCTTCAATGACAAGGTATTTGTATTTTTTTGAATTTTAATTTAAATCTGTTTTGTTTTTTAATAACACAGTAACTTACCAAGTATATATTTTGGTGAGGATGTCAAATAACGAATATGTATGTTTTGTTAATTTCAAGTAAGCATATTTTTACCAAATTTTTTTTTTTTTTTAGACTATGGAAAAGTTTCATTCACAGTGTTTTTTGTTTATAGATGACAAATACATAGTATTTGCTTTATGTAGTCTCTAACAAAGTTTTTTTAGGTATAGTTCAGTATACTTGTTGGTATACTAATTAATTTTTAGGTATGTATTTTAAAATCAATCAAATGAGGTAATTTGTCAAACTTACTTCCTTTTAAATATGTATTTTACACCTAATTCTTAATTTGTCAAACTTTCTTTCTTTCTGTGGGTCTTAAGTGCATCATTAGTATTTCTTTGTATATAAAGTATTTGTGGGTCTTAAGTTTAGGACTAATATTGATATTTGTGGGTCTAAGTCCATGAATAATAATTAATTTATATTATGGTTCCAATTTCTATGAAATTTGGGCGATTCACGATTTTTAGAATGATGTAATTTAAGTTTTATTTTAAAAATACTAGTTACTATAATTTTTTAATAATAATTTGGTCGATTTACGGTTCTTAGAATGATGTAATTTAAGTTTTATTTTAAAAATATTAGTTACTAGATTTTTTTAATAATAGTTGTTTAGGAATAGAGTTAAGGTTTGATAGTTAGAATTTGAATGTTAGAAATAGGTTAAGATTTGAATCTTAGATGATTTGAATTAGTTAGAGGTATTTGGGTCAATCATTAATTCATAATTAATAATTTTAAAATTCATTTGCCATTTATATAATTTAAAAACTTTTTTACTAGTTTTCAAAATGAAACCTTGTATTTTGATGTTTTTCTTATTGCCCATTTTTTCTTCACAAAAGTAACAATATGACCCCTAGATTTTGGATGGTAATGATTTGATCTTTGTATTTTCAATTTTGTAACAATTTAGTATCTAAACTTTACTTTGTAACAACTTAGTTCTTGTACTTTAAAATGTGTAACGATTTACTCCGTAGAAATTTGTGTTAAGATTTGATGAGATTTTTTGAAAGTATAGGGCCCGTTGGGTAACATTCTCGTTTCCTGTTCTTTGTTTCTTGTTTCCTGTTTCTTGTTTCTTCCATTTTGAGAACAAGAAACGAGACTGTGTTTGATAACTATTCTTGTTTCTTGTTTCTTGAAAAAAAGAAACAAAAACATAAATGTGTTTGTTAATTAGTTCTTGTTTCTTGTTTCTAGTTTTTTTTTCTTGTTTTTTTGCAACAACATATATATATATATACATCTATTTGCGTGTGTCGTACATTAAACATAAAAAGTATTTTATCGAAAGATTATGTCATCTAATACAAGAAAGTCTTGATGTCAACTAAAATATAATAACAAAGTTGTACCACATCTTTTATATGTTGTCTAAATTGGATCGTCACTGTCGTCTCTAATTCAAGTCATTTGTCGTCAATGATATCAAGTCGAATCTAATTTAATTATATAATTATGTAAATATCGTGGTTGTAAAATATTAAATTTAAGCTAAATGAATGTCTTAGTAAAAAACATTTATATATTGTAAAATTCTACTCTATTTTCTCTAAAAAAAACTCAACTAGATTTCAGATCATATAATTAAAATAATATATAAACACACATGATGCAAAAATTAATACTAAAAAAATGAAATATAAAAAAAAATTAATATCCATATTGAAAATTAAAATAAGATATAAATCTAAATATTAGATAAATTTAAATTTAAAATAAAAATAAAATATAAATGTAACAGAATTATTTTTTAAATAAAAAAAATTAATAAAAAATTATAAAACATGGACACAGGTATAAAAAGAAAAAAAATGTCGATCTTGGAAGTTTAAATTTGAAATATAAAAGAATTGATGTACATATTAAAAATTTAAATATTATATAAATTTAAATATAAGAAAATTTTAAATTTTGAAAATAAAATAAAATATAAATATTGGAGAATTTTGTAATTGAAAAATTAATAAAGAAAAAAGAAAAATAAAGAAATGTTGATACAAATTCTTAAAAAAAAATATTAAAAAATTGCGTAAAGTAGGATTCGAACACATACGAAATTTGCATGTTGTATCCTCCATGTTAGATTGATGGTGTCTATTAGTCCTCTTATCGAGTTGTTTACATCTTATTATATGTTTTGGTGTTCCTATGAGATCACCTAAACTCTGACTACTTCGACTAATATGTGTTCCCTTGAGATAACACTTATGATTGATATTTGTTTCTTTAGGATTATGCCTATGATTGATGTGTTTACCTTCAAGTCCATACTTATTAGGGGTGTACAAAATATTCGATAACTCGACGAACCCGACCTACCCAACCCAAACTGTAACGATTGGGTTGAGTTAGATTTTTTTTTTTTTGGTTGAGTTGGGTTAAAAACTTAAAAAAAATTATTTTTTGGGTCGACTCTTAGGTTAAGGAGAAATTATCCTGGATTGACCAACCCAACCTGGTCAAATGCAATTTGATATATATACATATATATGTATGTATACACAAATATATGTATGTATGTCTAGATATGCATGTATAAATATGTATACATACATCTCTCTATATATATACATACATACATCTCTCTCTCTATATATATATATATATTAACCTAGGTTTTTTTAGTTCTCCTCCATGCAACGTAACCTCCATCTCCAACCAATCTCAATCTTTCACCTCGTGTCTCCCTCTCCGTCTCAATCTTGCCTCTCACAATCTCCCTCCCTGTAACATCCCAAATTATTTTTAAGGTAATTTATAATTTTGGGATGTTTAATTTTTTTTTATTTGGTTTGTGGTTGGGGAAAAGAAAAGAGAGTTAATGAGAAGAGAGAGGAAATTAGAATTAATTGAGGAAAGAGAAAGAGTTTTATTTAATGAGAAAGGGGAATTATGGATTTGGAGGTTAGTATTAATTTTTGGAAGTAAAGAAAGAGAAATAATAGTAATAATAATTTATTATTATTATTGTTATTCCTAGGGTTTTCTAGTGTGGGGTGCAACTTCAACTTTTCTTCTTCTTCGTGTGGAGCCGCCGTCGCCGCCCTTCTTCCATCTAATCGCGCCGCTCTCCTCCACACCAGATCCATCGTTTCTGCTCGCAAGTCGACAGCTAGCCTGACGCGCCGAACTCCAGATTCGCCCGCAGCCGCGTGACGCTCCAAGCCGCACGTCCGACGCTGCCTTCACGTCGAACTCCATCCGCACGAAGCCATCTCCTTGCGCCAGCCAAACTCCACGCCCGAGCCCATCTTCTCCATTCGGTCCGCGACGCCGAGCCCCACACCTCGCACGTCCACGCCGGATCTATCTCACCCAGCCGCTCGTTCACGCCAGATCTATCTCACGCAGCCGCTCGTCCATGCCGAGCTCCATCTGCGACGCCTAGTCGACGTCCAAGCCTGGAACGAAGCTGCTTTCCATCCGCGCCAAAGCCCAGGAGAAGTCGCGCTGCTTCTCCTCAGATCCGTGACGCTCCCTCACCGCCAAACGTGCAAAGCCACGCCAAATCCTGAGCCGTTTATCCTAGATCTGCTCGCGCCAAAGTCCCAGTCGGCAGCCGCCGCACCAGATCTGTAAACTCAAAGCAGCCATCGTCTCAGCCGCGCCGCGAACGTCGAGCCATATCGCCAAGCCACTTCGCGCCAATCTCCATACCCGAGCCGTTCTCCATCTCCTCCGTTCGTCCGCGAGCGACGCCCAGATCTGCAACGTGCGCCGCGCCAGATCTGTTTCTCCCGAGCCGCCGAGCCGCCAAGCCGCCAAGTCGAGCCGCTGAGCCGAGTTGTGTTCTGTCACTTCCTGTCTCCGCTGCCATTGCTCTGTGTTGGTTTGTTGGTGAGTTTTGGTTTGGTTACTGAAGGACTAGAATTAATATTTCTTTTGGAGAATGTTTATTAATTGATGTTCGTATGTTTAGGGTCGATTGGAGGCTAATTCGAGTAAGGAAAACTCCGAAACTTGAGGTAAGGAATACTTCTACTGAATCCATGCCTTTGGCTAATAAGGGTGGAAAATGGTTATTTTTGTCCGCACTATGGTATTAGCTTCGGGTTTTTTTTGTATATTTATTGTTTGGATTATGCATGACCTACTGTGAGTTGTTTAAGTGTTATCTGATGTTTGAGGATTATAATGTTGTGATCACTTTGTGTATCAGAGTTGATTGTTGGATATGGTGTCTGTTAACTTTACCTAATGACTTGTACTTGGTGGTGGGAACGGTGCGGCAAGCC
>JBBPDJ010037026.1:0-11994 GCA_037974625.1 Cucumis cinereus
CGCCCCGAGTTTTCTATCACAACCCGAGATCATTACTTGAAACAAAATAAGAATTTAAAACCAGACTCTGGAAAATTCCAAATCATTTTTATGGAAGAAATCGTTTTACCTCTGACTTACTTCTTAGTCCTTAAATGTCACTGCTCCTCCAATGAACAACCTGCTTATGGTCCAACCAATAAGCAGAAATCTCTCTCGTGCCATAGAGAAGTTAGGGCTCTTTGTTCAAGTCCTGGAGACAAAAATTAAGAGAACACTCATTTACTCACCCTAAAGTTGGAAAGTAGTGAATTTCATCTTGTGTGATTATGTTTCCAGGTCCCCACTTGGTCTTGTCTAAAAAATGGTAGGCTTATTGAGTCGACAATCTGGTAACTCTCACCCATATAAATCAAAGGACAATCTCTCGTGAACATGAGTTCATTATACACTCAAGATTAAGACTAAGTTGCCTAGGTCATCCTATTTGAAATAGAAACCTAACTAGTCAACGAAGTTACATCTAGTGATTACTATTTTGTGGTCCAGTCTTATGCAAACACATTGCGTAAGATACCCCCACACGCGTGTTAACTACACGAACACATTGGATCATTGTGTTTGTATCAAATACAAAGTGGGTCGTTTCCATAGTGTTACCAGGATAAGGTACCCAACCTTATCCTTATACTATAAACTCTTTAAGCTGTATCTCGAACATTGATCCCTGTATCAAATACAATGGATTACATTTACTATCTACGAGTTTTAGGACATAAAGTCCAACACTATGTTGGTAAGGGATTAGCAAAATATTTTAAGTGTTTATATATAATGCTCTTTTATCATTTGTGTATATTATGATTGATTTTTAATGATGTTATAATGGTTGATTTGATTTATGCTTTGGGTTGGTGGTGGTGGGAAGGTGGTTTGAAGTTTGAAGTTTGAAGTTAATGTAGAGTATATTTGATGGTAACTGGAGTATATTTGCTCATATGTAGTAAATTTGATGTTAATGTAGAGTATATCGAAACGTGAGATGTTCTAGGTTCTTATTTGCAATATTGTATATATATTATTTTAGGATTGCAAATACATGTGCAAATACAAGATATAATAAATTTTAAATTTAAAAAAATTACAAAATTAACTTGACGGTGAAACACCGCCAAGTATAGTCTAAAACTTGACAGTTGTAAAGTGTCAAGAATTACAACATACTTGATTGTGACAAATCATCAAGAGTAACAAATTCTCGACAGTAAAAAACTGTCAATATTAAACTTTTTCTTATTCTTTACACTGGATTACTTGCCAGTGAAAAACTGTCAAGTAAAGCATTAGGCTTGATAGTGGATAACTGTCAAGTAAACTCTTATGCTTGACAGTTTAAGAAAAAAATGCTTATTCTTGATACTAGATTACTTGACGGATTTAAAACCATCAAGTTACTTGACATTGCAAAACTGTCAAGTAAATCCTCTTCTATACTAGTGGTGATGAACAAATCAAAAGGTCATCCAACAACCATGCAATGAGTATACAAAGCGGTGAGAACACAAAACAACAGCGTGGTTGGTAGCCATCAAATCAACGAGCTGGAAGCCTAGTTAGACTAAAGCGTACTAAAGCTAATGGATCTGTGGAGTGATGAAGCGACATAACAAGGTATGAAATTTAATGCAAGATGTCAGACTAATGGAAGAGAGAGACTCAAAATCTTCCTTTTGGCATCTATAAATAGCCCCAAAGAGCTCAACAAAGATGGAAATAGTGATGTCTGATCAAGAATTGGCTAAAGCTCTGTCACTACGCCACTTTATCCCCTTCCTCTCGAATTTAATCGAAGTTCTATGTGAGAACTTAACTCTTCATTGAAATGAGAGAAAATCCACTTTCCATTTCCCTAGAAATCAAATTAGAGCACATGACAATGAAGCCAAAAGATGCAAGAGATTGACCCTGTGACTTGCCACCTTTCTTTACATTTTCATTTGTATTTTCTACTTCATTTGTGTTTGTATTTTGAATTTGATGATTGAGAGATCAAATATTTTTAATATAAATTTGAACATCTTTCAAAAGCGTTCATCCATATCTAGTATGTTTACCATTTTGAGCAATCAATGTGTTAAATGAATTAAAAATGATCAACCACTACTATAAAAAAAGGGTTTATTTGATAGTTTTTCTCTATCAAGTATGAGATTACTTGACGATTTTAAATCCGTCAAGTAATCCAGTGTCAAGAATAAGAGACTTTTTCTTGGCAACGTATAAGCGTCAAGCATAACACTTTATTTGACTGTATTTTACCTTCAAGCCTAACACATTAATTGACAGTTTTTTACTGTCAAGTAATCCAGTGTAAAAAATAAGAGACCTTTCTTGAAAGTTCAATCTTAACGGTTTTTCACTGTCAAGTTTAAACTATACGTGATAGTGTTTCACCGTAGAGAAAAGTTTGTAATTTTTTTTAAAAAATATTTAAAATTTATTATCCCCATATAAATACACATGTATTTGCACCTGTTTTGCAGTCCTAAAATATTATATATTACAACCATCCAACAATATTGTCCATTAACTTCAACACTAATATTGAACTTCCTACAATAATTAACTTCAAAGTATACAAATCTCCAACATCGTTCCAATAAATGACTAACAAATTTCATATATCTCCTTGAACATATATACTTGGTCATTATATACACTTACCACCGATAGAAATCATAACAAAGACTATGTCTAGTATCAACAATATATGCATAGCTCATATTAACAACATATATATCTCCAATATTCTACCATATGAACATATTGTTCTAAATCCCTATGTCCAATATGAACAAAATATATGCCTAGACCAAAAAATATATCACTCCAAAAAACATATGCATAGCTAGCTCTATTCGCATCTCATCCAACTCGACTCACTGGCCTTGGATGAAATTGGCTTCAAATGCAAACATAGGTTCTACTAAACCAAAATACAACAAACAAGGTCAAGTTACAATAGGCTCATAGAGTAACATTTTATCAAATACTTAAAAGTGTTAGTGAAATCAAATAAAAAGCCACAAATCCACAACTTAGACCAATTGGTCATTGTTAATGCTTGAGAGACGTTCAAGAATGTCTTTTTTTATTATTATTTATTAAGGCTAATATCATTTTTGTTGCATGTTCTCTGACTTGATAGTTGTTTTTTTATTAAGGATAAAATGGGCTCCTATTTTCTTCTTTAATAGATTTCCATTTCTCTATCAACCCTTTATCCAGATGGAGAAAAAGTTAGTAAGAACTGTAGGTAGATGAACATACTACCCTGTTTGAGTTAAAATCTAAGGTTCCTAGATGGGGAAGTGCCCCAATCTTGACTCGTAGCATCCTAACTGAATTATTCCTATAATTGAAATCAGGATACTCAATCAAATGTTAAAAGTAAAAAAAAAAAAAAAAAACATAAGAACCCATTGTAAAATAAACCAAGTGCCTAGCAATGGACTGAACACTACCCATATATAACTCTGCAAGGGCACAACTGAAGGAATGAGAGCCCTTGCGCAGCGGAAAATTTTACATAACCATTACTCAAATTTAATTGAAAAAATAAAAATACCAATATATTGGCAATAATACAGAAACAATTTATTATAAAATAATAAGGCTAAGCATGAATACAGAAAATAAAAACTTACTTTCGTTGTCAATTCTTTTGTTGTCAATTCTAAATCTACAAATCATCAAATGTGAAGTCACCACCACTTGGAACTTTTTTTTTTTATCCTATGAGTAGATGAGGTTTAGTTTGTGAATTCTTTAGAGAAAATTGTAGAGAGAAAAAGAGGAAAAAATCCTTTTTATTCGAACCTTTTGTTTTTTTTTCAAAACACTGAAAAAAATTATTTATTCTCTCACCTTTTCTTGTTCTACAAGAAAATGAGGTTAGAGAGAACTGTGGGATTACGTACGTAAATCTCATATTTTCCACCGTTATTTAATTTCAATCAAATTAAAATTAAATTAATAATTAATTAAATCATATTTAATTAATATTCCATGAATCACTCTCATAACATTTAGTTTTAATTTAATTTAAGTAAACTAAACTATTAATTAATTTTGTAATTAATTAATTACTAAATTAAATATATTATATTTAATTTAATTCTTATTTGAATCATATTCAAATATAATATTCTCTCATAACATATAGTATAATGTGTATCATATACGTATTAAGTTTAATTTATAGTTTTAATATGCATCTAATTCACATTAAAATAATATTTGAACTCATTCAAATACTTTAATCTCTCAAAACCTAACTTTGAATCACATCCAAAATAAAATTATATTATAAAGTTTAATTAAAATATAAACTTTATATTATAATGTATCACCATACATTATATTAATTCCCTAAGTCAATTTGAACATTTCAAATTATATCCAAAATATATTAACCTCATTATCCTTTAAAAGCTACGAATGAGACATTATGGACCTACAGATCAGAAGTTACAATGATATAAGATTAATTGGCTAAACTCATTAACCACATTAATCAATATTCGTTAACTGTGTGTGCATTCCACTAAATATTCACAGTTGAACTCTTCTCACTGTAGATATATTTTTGTGTCCAGGATATAGACCAATAATAGCAAGTTCTTCACAAGTGTTAGTAACACCAGTTGGGTCAAATTACCATTTTATCACTAGGTTATATCTTAGTTCTTAAATACTAGTGCTCTTCTAATGAACAATTTGTTTATGGTCCAACCAATAAATAGAAATCCCTCTTGTGCCATAAATAGAATAGAGCCCTTTGTTCAAGTCCTGAATACTACATTTAAGTGAACACTCATCTACTTATACTAAAGTTGGGAAGGAACGAATTTTATATTGTGTGATTATGGTTCTAGCTTCCCACTCGGTCTTGTCTCCTAAATGTTAGGCTCATTGAGTCGACAATCTAACTACTCTCACTCTTACAAATCAAAGGACAATTCCTCGTGAACAGAAGTTCATAATACACTCAGGATTAAGACTAAGTTGCCTAGGTCATCATATTGAAATAGAAACCTAACTAGTTAATAGAGTTACATCTAGTGGTTACTATTTCGTGGTCCAGCCTTATGCAAACTCATTGCATAGGATACCTCCACTCGCGTCTCACCTACACAAACACATTGGATCATTGATTTGTATAAA
Organism: Cucumis cinereus; assembly: GCA_037974625.1. NCBI lineage: Eukaryota > Viridiplantae > Streptophyta > Magnoliopsida > Cucurbitales > Cucurbitaceae > Cucumis > Cucumis cinereus. The sequence continues at coordinate 5,206 of JBBPDJ010037026.1, forward strand.
AAATACAAAGTGGACCGTATCCATCGTGTTACTAGGATAAGGTACCCGACCTTATCCCTGTACTATAGACCCTTTAAGTTGTATCTCGAACATTGATCCATGTATGTCAAGTATACTATAGACCTTTTAAGTTGTATCTCCACGTACAGTTCAAGACTCATAAATCAACTTAGGATGTTAGTTTACTGGATTTGGGTTAGTAAGATAAAAATAATCAACTAATCAATAACTCTTTATTGAAAATCGAATAATAACTCTTTATAAATAATTGTCAATGAATTACATTTACTATCTACGAGTTTTAGGACATAAAACCTAACAACAACAATCTTGTATTGAAGGTGGAATTGATGAATGAAAGTTTAGCATAGAAGCGAGAACAATCAACATAGTTTACAATCCCATCAACATTCGGTTGGATATCACCTCTAACCATGTAGACTCGTCCAAATTTAGTCTATTAACAAACTTTCAAAACAAAAAATGTGTTTTAATAAAAGAAAATCAAAGGAGAGCCAAAATAGATTTTCCAAGAACTAGGACTTAGATTTTCCAACAAAAAGAGAGAATCAAAGGGAGAGCCAAAATGTAAACACCACCACAACAATTCCAGGATTCTCTGTCCCAAAATTTAGAATCCCATCAAGATTATATTAGAAATTTTGAACAAATCTTGCCTCGTTAAAAGAGCATGAATATGGTTCTTCAAAAGAATTTCTTTACCTACTTTCCTTTTTTTGGAACAAATACTCCATCTTTGGACTTTTCACCTGCCATTCGGGAATGAATAAAAAGGCCCATACTTTTATTAATGTGTCTCCAAAATAATAGAAAACTAGCTATTTATCCACATTGTTGATATTAACAGAATTATGAATTTAAAAGCTTTATTAGTAATTAACAAGTGGGTTAAAAAGATTTGTAGTGAGTTAAAAAGAAATGTTCAAATTGACTTACAAAATTAATTTAATGTATGATGATACATTATAATATAAAGTTTATATCTTAATTAAACTTTATAATATAATTTTATTTTGGATGTGATTCAAAATTAGGTTATGAGATATTAAAATATTTGAATTAGTTTAAATATTATTTTAATGTGAATTAGATTCATATTACATCTATAAATTAAATTTAATGCGTATATGATACACATTAAACTATAGGTTATGAGAGAATATTATATTTGACTATGATTCAAATCAAAATTAAATTAAATATAAAATATCTAATTTACCTATTAATTAATTGTACAATTAATTAATAGTTTAATTTAATTTAATTTGATTTAATTAAATTAAAACTAAAGGTTATGAGATAATATTATATTTGAATATGGCTCAAATTATAATAAATTAAATATGAAATATTTAATTTAGTAATTAATTAATTGTAGAATTAATTAATAGTTTAGTTTAATGAAATTAAATTAAAACTAGATATTTAATTAAATTAAAATTAGAATATTAATTAAATATGATTTAATTAATTATTAATTTAATTTTGATTTGATTGAAATTAAATAACTGTGTGAAAATTTGAGATTCACCTTCGTAATCTTACAGTTTTTTCTTCTTTTGTGTTATGTTGTGTTTTTGTTGTTCTACAAGAAAATAAGGTGGAAAACTTTGAGATTCACCTTCGTAATCTCATAGTTCTTTCTAACCTTATTTTCTTGTCGAACAACAAAAACACAACATAACACAAAAGAAGAAAAAAAGATTGTCATAAAAAAAAAATTTCCTCTCTAATTGTTTTCTCTAAAAAAATTTTAAGTCCCAAAAAGGTTCTCACAAGCTAAACCTCATCTACCCAGAGGCTAGGAAAGGTTCCAAGTGGTATTGACCTCACATTTGGTGATTTGTAGATTCAGAGTCAGACAACGAAAGTAAGTTTCAATTTCTTCTCTGTAATTTTATTTATTTTTCTATATGCATATTTAGCCTTATTATTTTACGTAAATTGTTTCTGTAATTGTTTTCAATGTATTGCCATTTTTATTTTCCTGATTAAATTTGAGTAATGGTCTGTTAAATCTTCTGCTGCGAAAAAGGCTCTCATCCCTTCATCTCTTGCAAGATTGAATGACCAGAAAACCCTGCCAAAATAGTCGTACAAGGTACACAGATTGATGAAAGTACCAATCGACCCGGGTTTGAGGATTGTAATGTATAACAACACGCAACCAATACAGTAGCTCGTTGTATGATTTTTTTCAATCACCAAAAACTACAATAAGTGTTTTTCTCTTTGCTTGCCACACACGTTTGTACTTGACATTAAAATCATACTATTTTTTAATAAGTTTTTTAAGCAATGACACAGTAACACTAGGATCAATTCTAACCATATTTTGAATTTCAATACTCATAAAATTGGAATCAAGTTGTGAATGATCTTGTGTTAATACTGAGTATAAACATGAGTGTTCTCCTTCAAGCCTAGTAATCTCAAATATTTCGTGACTCATACGCCTACTTTCACGTAACCTCCACTTGCAACCCTCATTCCACTATTTGCATCTCACATACCAAATATTCTGGTTCGACTTTACTACAACGGTTTGGTAGTGTTATGTCACGCAGTATTTTTTAACAACCAATTGAAGATCTTCTTTGCTGTCAAATAACATTCATTTTTTAATTAAACAAGAATTGTCTACAGATATATTCCTATCTTCCAATGTTGACCCTTGTTCACAAACAAAATCAGTAATGTCTCAGTCTATTTGGATAAATATCTCAGATGATACAATTTATTTTCATGTTCTGTAATTCCTTCTTTTCCAAATAATTTATCATTACTAGGTTCAAGAATAACTAGATCTTTAGGACGCATTAACATATTTAATCAACTGTTAAAATTAGAAAAAATATCAGGACCATAACTCATTCCAACATTATTTTAAGACTTCAATACATAATAATTTACATTCATAAAACATACATTTTATACATTCACAATAGATTTATATTCATAGAACTAAAAAGAATAAAACACAAACAAATCACCAACGAATTTACATTTATAAACCAAAGTATCTAAAAAATAAAATGATTTATACATACATAATAGATTTACATTCATAAAACTAAAAATAATAATAATAAAACACAAACAAATCAACAATAGATTTAAATTTTATGAAAAAAATCTAAAATAGAAAAGGATTTATACATACATATAGATTTACATTCATAAACTAAAAAAAAAAAAAACATAAATAAATCACCACTAAATTTACATTATATAAACCAAAATTTCTAAAAAGAAAAGGATTTATACCTTAGACGGACGATGACGATAAACTTAGATGGACGACCGTGGAAGGAAGAAGAAGGTAGAAGGTGGGGATGATTTTTTCTTTGTGTGACATGAAAGAAAGGCAGAATGCTCGATTTTTAGGGTCTTTCATTGAAGTCGTGGACCCCGTCCACGACTTCGTGCATGCAGGACAATCAACCTTGCCACACTGACTCCACTACAGACGTGTCGTGGATCAAGTCCACGACTTCATGCCCGAGTCGTGTACCTTGTCTACCCTATTTTTCACATTACTTTTCCAGTCACTCTATTTTTGACATTATATATTAAAATAACGTTATTAAAAAAAAACTTTTTCTAGGGTAGTTTAACATTTTCAATTTATAAAATCTAAAATTATACAACTAGAATGGTTTTTTCCAACCTCAAAATTCAAATCCATTTCTAAAAATAAATCCACCAAACAAATATTAATTATTAAACTATTTGATTCAATAAATATTAAATTAATACATAAAAAATAAATTACATACCAAACATGCCTACATTATTCCTAATCTAGGTAGATATAAGCTTGGGTTTCCCTATCTAGAGGCATTGAGTTGGACTTGTCCAAGAAGCAATTTGTCAACCTAACTTTAGAGATTTAAACAAAGTTAACATTATTAACCACAATTACTAATAACGTATTGGGATTGACTTTCAAAGTGGTTAACAAGTATTTCTAAGTGTAAAAAAAGTGTTTTTAAACACTTAAAAATCAATCCAGATGGACCTAACTTGCTTTGTCCAAACTTTCTTCCTTAAAAAAATTATTAATTTTTTTTGAGTAATTACAATGGATAACACTTTTACGGCTAACAATTGAGTGTATAACTTTTTAAAAGAATTGCAAATATACCAAAATCTATAAGAGATAATCTCTATCGTTGATGAACTTCTGCTAGCGATATTGTCTATCACTAATAGACTTTGAAAGCCCTAAATTTTGTTATATTTGTAAATTATTTTGCATTATGTTATATCTGCAAATATATTATTGAGTTTGTTTACTATATTACCAACTATCTCTTATTAGTGCACCCGTAATTTGTACACTTATTCAAAGTTCATTTAAAGTATCAATTGTTGTATCAACATTATGTCACTGCTCATTAAAAATAATTTCAAGTATATCATTTTAGTGTATCAATAGTACATTAGATTCATTGTAAACAAAAGTTCAAGTATAACATTAGTGCATTGGTATTGTATGGACATTCATTCAAAATTCATTTTAAGTATGATGTTGATGTACCATTAATATATCAATAATTCTTAAAAATACGTACCTTCAAGTGTATCAATAGTATTTCAACACATGTTCAACGTTCAATTTCAAGTAAAACGTTAGTGTATAAAATAGTTTACCAACATTCATCTAGAATAGTTACTAATAGGATGAATTGAACCATTATAAGATAATTATAATTGACTAAAAAAATAATAATCTATGACAAACTAATAAGAATTCAAATGAACTCCGCACATACTATTAAATACACAAGCATTTTTTTAATAAAAAGTTATTTGATTGATATATCAATCAAAGTCCATGAATACTTTCAAATACAATAACATTTGTTGACTAATAAATATGATATATAAATGATAATTTTGATATATCAATTGTATAACTTTTATGTTTCACATTTGGAATATTATTAATAAGCTGAAATACCAAATTATAAATCATATCAAGTAGTTGATATATAAAATATAAAGTATATCAGATGTACGGCTCATATACACATTAGAATCACTGATTCGAAGAAATTTGAATAATAAAAGTGAAAATCAACTCTAAAGTTTTTTTTTCTATATTTGTAAATATATTATAAACTATTGTTGGATTTGATTGTTCACACGAGATTTCGATAAAAGAAATTTAATTCGTGGAATTTGAATTTTGTATTGATTTCAATATAGTGAGTACAATCTCTAATACATGATCCTTTTGATGCTTTCTCTCAAATATAAACTTTGAATTTTTATACTAGTTGATCTTCTTGGATGATCGACCTTTGGGCTTGTTGAGGATGATCGACCTTTGGGCTTGTTATTCTTCTTGGATGATCGGTCTTTTGGCTTGTTGATCTTCTTGGATGATCGACCTTTTGGCTTGTTGATCTTTTTAGATTGTCAGTGGATTTGTTCTTGAAATTGGAGTCTTGGAAGAAAGCTTGTATCCTTCAAGGAACTTCAATCTTCGAGTGTGGTCAACTTCAGGAGTTAGAGAGTCATCTGGTTGTTGGAAGAATTCTCTCTAGGCCTTCTGGTGTCTAAAAACTTTGACTCTCCAAATATAAAGTAAAATTTAGAACTTCTAGTTCTTCGATCTTCAAGAAGTTATAGATATAAATCAATTCGAGCTTCAATCTTCTGGAATTCAAGAAAAGTTTAATCTTCCAAGTCTTCAATCTTCAGAAGGTGGTAATCCCGAGGTTGATAAGAATCCACGTTTGTAGAGTTTTAGAGGTTGAGTCTTCAATTCTTTAGAGCTTCAACACTTTCTTCTTCTGAAAGTGATGAATGAGAATGCCTCTATTTATAGAGAATTTTCATGGATTTTATGTGGGCTTAGGCCCATTTGACTGTTAGGCTTGGGCCCCTCTTGCTTATGAGGCTTGGACTTATTTTGTTTATTGGGCTTGAGTCTATTTTGTTTATTGGGCCTGGACCTGGGCTCCTTTATTTTCTTTGGCTCACGTTTCTGTCATGGGTTTGAATCAGATTGGATAGATATTTTAGTTACCCAAACCAATTCAAATTAGGGATAATCAGGTATGTAGCACCTTTTTTATGTAACACCTTTTTTAGGGCCATTTTGAAAAATAACAAACCGGATTTTTGTTTTGATATATAGCAAATCACATGTGGCTCACGTGATTCACAATTTCATAAGTACGAAAATACCATCATTTTAATTCTGGAAGAATTATTTCGTTATTTGCCCTTATGATACTGTAATTAGTTGCTAAAAAGCGTGTCGCACTGTAAATGTAGTGTAATTAATTTGAATGGATCACTTATGAAACTGTAATTAATTTATATTTGTTATTGATGGGATAAACACTCATCGCAGTGGAAGAAATTCAGAATCATCTCAATTTTATTTTGGAAAAATTTAAAATACCATACATTGGAAAAAAATTTACTGAGGCTAAACATTCTTTTAGATAAATTACAGAGAAGAAAAAAAACTTACTTTTAATGCGGTCTCTGAAATCTACAAAACTCCTTATTGACGCCACCACCAATTGGGACCTCTCCTATCCTCTGAGTAAATGGGGTTTGGTTTGTGGGAACTAACTTGGATTTTTCTGTGGGAATTTGGGAGGAATAGTATAGAGACCTTTTTTTTTTCTTTTTCTGCAGACTCTCTGTAAAACTTAGGTTACTCAGCAAACCTTACGCAGAACCCTTCTGCTACTCCCCTTCTTCAGGATGAAGAAGGGGAGGTTAGAGAGATCTTTGGGAAAC
>JBBPDJ010037027.1:0-11993 GCA_037974625.1 Cucumis cinereus
CTTTTTTTGCGCCTTGCGCCTAGGCTCCAGAAGGCCATTGCGCCTTACTGCGCCTCGGGCTTTTTAAAACACTGCTATTGATGTATGAAAAGTGTAAACCGTAAAACAACTAGAACTTTCTCCCAACTAAACCACTCCCGTCGGCATTATTGAATCAAAGTTTAGAGGAAAAATTACCTTTTTAGTCCCAAGCTTTGAAGAATACGTGCGTTTGGTCTCTAAGTTTTAAAAATGTATCTTTTTAGTCCTTAGGTTTATAAGACTGGACCTATTTGGTCCTCGAGTTTTCAAAATGTACGTTTTTCGTCTTTGTGTTTTTAAAAATAGGTTTAAAAGGTCCTAAGTAACTTTATACTTTCATTTTAAATAATTATGACATTTTAAATTAGTAGAATAATTTCTAAATATCATATCCTCCCTAAAGCTATTTGTTTCAAATTTTAAGTATCTTATAATTATTTTTAAAAAATCAAAACAAACAAATACTTCTAGAACCTTTTAAATTTATTTTAAGAAACTCAATAATTAAAAATATACAATTTAAAAACTCAGGATCAAATGATTAAATTCTAATAAACTTAGGACTAAAAAAGTACATTTTTAAAACTAAATGAACATATACATTAAAACTTGGTAACCAAAAAGGTATTTTTTTCAAATTTGAAAGTTATCAATGCAAAAGGATTGGAGAGATCACAATTCACACCAAACCGAACAAAATGTTCGGTTTCTCTCTGATGATAAATTAGCTTTTATAGTTTAGATAACTTTTCTGGATGCTGATTTTAGTATGTTGCTTGATTGATGTCATAGGTAAAATTCCATATTACACAATGCCCCCAGTTAGAAGTCAGGTAGACCCTTTAGAGGCAAGGATCGTCACCGAGCTCGGGAAAGATTTCAACATCGACGAAGTTTATGGTGGTGAATCTTCATTCATTGGTAGCCTCAAGTCTGTTAATGATTTCAATCCCGTTGAAGTTCCCCCTAGTTGTCCACTGAATTTTGATGAGAACATGCAAGAGCCAAATGTATGCTTCTTTTTCTTTTATCCTCACTCACATCTAAATCATTTTTAATAGATTTGCTTGTTTTCTCATAACGGAATGATATTTTGTTATTTAGAATGGGAATGTTGAGCCGTCTATACAAGGTGGCGAAGTCTTGGAGAATGCAATGGATAATAGTGAGGACGAATCGATGGAGGAAGAAGAAAAAGACGATGACGACACAAGCAAAGTAAAGGAACAAGATGCAACTAGCAGGCAAAACGAGAAGCTGTATTCAGTAGAAGGTATTTTAAATACAAAAATGAGGAGAGCAGAGAAGAAAAGGAGAAAGAAGACGAACAATAATAGTAAATCATCAATGTCTACAAATGCTATGGAAGATGATGACTACGATTTTAAAGTGGATTTCAAAAAGAATTGACTGGTATCTTAATAGACAAACCACAATCGCGATGAGCTCGGCTGTAAATTCAAGAGTTTTGTGTTATGAATTTTATTTAAAATTCAGATCTCTTTCATGGAAATTTTGTCGTAATGTAAGAATTTTTTTTGTTAAAGATATGTTATGTCATTATTTTAATACATTCCATCTTTAAGAGAGAAATGGAAACAACTTATTTGTGCTGAATTTGAATCGAATTTTGAGATCCCATTTTCGGCTTATTTCTGCTGCTTGTGTTTCTGTTTAATGAGCAAAATTATCCATTTTGGGTTTAAATAATTGAAATGCAAGTTCCAAAAAATCTCTAATTTTTAAAACTGCAACCATTAATTCGTAAAAAATGGCACCAAATACTTTAAATTCACAACTCCACTCAAAGTCCCAAACTTTAAGGTAATACGAAGTATAATTTACACGGCCACATTAAATTTGGGACATCTTCATGGGCCTTTTTAATTTTTATGGAATCTTCCAATTTCAGATTATGTGGTACAAAAAATGGTAGGTCACGGAGAAATTGGCACTCTCCCAAAAACTGTCACTTTGTTGTAAAGGGTAAGCTCTCATCTCAAAAATGGCTTCCAAGAGGCTGCCTTCCGCTTCTTTCAAACCTAACCTCTCCCTCTCCCTCTCCCTCTCCCTCCCCTCTCTATTTACTCACTATTGAACAATTCCATCACCAATTCCCCAAATTTCCTCTACAAATCATCCTAATCCTAAATTACCTGCTTTCAATCACAAAGGGATTTTGTTTCAACACCGTCTTTCATTGTTCCTATGGCATTGCAAGACAGGTAACATTACTGCAATTGAAGCATTTCATTTCTTCGACCTAATGATGCGTTCAAATCCTACCCCTCCCATTTCTTCTTTCGATCGTTTACTTGGTGGGCTTGCTAAGATCAACCACTACTCTCAACTATTTTCTCTCTATAATAAAATGCACCTTGCTGGACTTTCGCTTGATTTCTTCACCCTGAATATATTGATGAATTGCCTTTGTAATGTGAATCGGGTTAGCGAAGGTCTTGCGGCCATGGCGGGGATTGTGAGGAGAGGTTACATTGCTGATATATTCACATATACGTCCTTAATTAAGGGCTTGTGTATGGAGCATGGGATTAGTGAAGCCACAGTTATGTCTTAGAATGCAAAAGTTAGGTTGTCCGCCTGATGTGATTACTTATAGGACTTTGATCAAGGGGTTATGTTAAACTGGAAATATTAACATTGTACTTAAGTTGCATCAAGAAATGCTGACACTAGTCAATATGAGATTAATTGTAAGTCCAATGTTATTACCTATAGTATCATCATAGATGGGCTTTGTAAGGATAGACGGGAAGACGAGACAAAAGAACAATTGAGGTTCATGGAATGATTCCTGATGACATTTCATATAGCTCCTGGCTAAAAGTTTGTTCGATGATATAGTGGCTCAAGGTATTCGACCAAATGTGATCACCAAATGTGGTGACATTTACTGTGTTGATTGATATGCTTTGCAAGGAAGGAAAGGTTATCGAGGCAAAGAAGTTGCTAAAAGTGATGATTCAAAGAGGCATCGTTCCTAATTTGCTTACTTTTAATTCATTGATTGAGGGGTTTTGTTTGGTTGGTGATGTTTACAGTGCGAGAGAACTGTTTCTTAGTATGCAAAGCAAGGGATGTGAACATGATGTGATTAGCTACAATATACTAATTAAACGGGTATTGTAAAACTTGGAAGGTGGAAGAAGCAAAGAAGCCTTACAATGAAATGCTTCAAGTGGGTAAGAGACCAAATGTGACAACATATCATACCTTGTTAATAGGACTTTTTCAGACAGGCAAGGTTGGTGATGCAAAGAAGCTATTTGGTGTCATTAAAGCTTATGGTATTTTTGAAGATTCATTTATATATGGTATTTTCTTAGATGAGTTGTGTAAGAATGGTTGTCTATTTGAAGCGATGAAACTTTTTAATGAGCTAAAACCATAGAACTTCAAATTGGACATTGAAAGCTATAATTGTCTTATTAATGACCTATGTAAAGCAAGAAAACTTGAAACTGCTTGGAAGCTTCTCGAAAAACTACCTCAAGAATGCCTTCAACTAGATGTTGTGACTTATAACATTATGATCTATGAGTTTTATAAAGTGGGACAAGTAGAAAAGGCAAATGTTTTGTTTCAAAAGATGAAAGAAAATGATTTACTTATAATACTCTTCTCCGTGGCTTCTGCGAGATGAGGTGGTTCAACTTCTTCATAGGATGGTTTAGAAGGATGTCTCGCTAGATGCCACCACTTTCTCTGTAGTTGTAGACGTGCTTTCCAAAGATGAAAAATATCAAGAATGTCTAGACTTGCTTCCAAGATTTCCAGTTCAAGAATGTTGTCATTGATATTGAATATTCTTTTGAAAGCCCACCCAATTTCCAAACTGTAGCCTTTAATTTAGTTCTAATATTAAGTTTTTGAGGTTCCACATTTGATGCAACTCTTTTTTCTTGCACTGTCTCTTGGCGACCATGGTTGATTGAAACATTTATAAATCCTTTTGTTCATAAACTAGTGCTTTCGAATATAAGCTATATATGTGATAATGCATTGAAAATAATTGAAGAAACCTTGCCTGATATTGCAATTACTACTTAATATGATAGCTTCTTCAATTAAATAAATATGTTTCACTTGATAACCAACCAAACCTAACATTTTTTGAAGTAAGGTTCAGATAATCTTATGACTTATAAGGTTTTTAATTAAAGCAAAAGCTATGACAACTTATGCAATTCAACCCTTATTGTTTTTGTAGTGAAGCCCACTCAATATTCGACCTCCCATTATGATAGTTGAAGTTTTCAACAGTACACATCATGTTTGTTACATCGCCACCTAAAAGAATAACAAATATTGTATTTGTCACTACACTTAGAATAAGCTTCAAAATGAAATATGCAACAAAAAGTAACAAATAAATATTTAAAAATTTAAAATGAAAGAGTATACGATCATGCAACGTAAACAATTGGATTAAATATCATCATAATTACATGAATTTGAAGGAATGAACATGCTTTAATAAAGAACCAAAAACAGAGTTTTAGAGTGCTAACCTTTAGAGCTCAAATCCTTCATGATTTTTGGTTGATTCTGATCATGAACACATCAACGACCAATACCAAGAACTTCTCTATTGAGATCAAATTTGTGACCAATTTTGAGAGATTTTTAGTAGAGAATAGATTATGAACTCAAGCAAATTTCGAGCAAATTAAGTTCATCAGCTGTTAATTCAAGCAATACTTGTGCATTTAAAACCAATTTACATGCAATCAATAGCATAAACAATTAGCAACTTAATCTTGTATTTGATAGTGGGATTTGTGGAGAACGGGAAAACCAACACCTAATGTAAGCAGATAGTCACACATGTGCTTATTATCAAGTCGAAATCTTACATTTACAAGATTACTTGCTCAAATAATTAAGTTAAAAGCACAATTTTCTGATTATACAATTAAGAACATTCGACTTGATAGTGCTGGTGAATTTACATCTCAAACATTTGATAATTATTGTATGTCAATTGGGATAATTGTTGGACATCTTATAGCTCATGTTCATACACAAAATGATTTAGAAGAAAATCATTTATAAAACGTTTGCAATTAATTGCTAGACCATTGCTATAATATCTAAGCTTCCGACATCGGTATGGGTACATGCTATTTTGCATGTTGCAACACTTGTGTGTATTAGGCCACCAATTTATCACACGTACTCGCAATTAGCATATGGCCATGAGCCAAATATTTCTCATTTGAGAATTTTTGGCTGTGCAGTATACATTTCAATTGCTCCACCACAATGCACTAAAATGGGTTCTCAAAGAAGGATAGGGATATATGTTGGATTTGATTCTTCATCAATTATTAAATATCTTGAACTTCTAACGGGTGATATATTTACTGCACGATTTGCTGATTGTCATTTTAATGAGACAAATTTTCCAACATTAGGGGGGGAGAGGGAATTCAGAAGTTGAAAAAAGAAATTACATGGAATGTATTATTATTGTCTCATTTAGATCCTCGTACAGATCAATGTGAATTTGTAGTTAAGAAAATAATTCATTTGCAAAATATAGAAAATCAGTTATCAGATGCATTTGTAGATGTAAAGAAAGTAACTAAGTCACATATATCAGCTGCAAATGTCCCATAAAAAATCGATATCCCAACATAACAAGTTGTCATTAATTAATTTGGAGCACTCCAGAAGCGTGGTAGACCAGTAGGTTTCATTGATAAAAATCCTCGAAAAGAAAGAGAATCAATAACTCGATTAAGGATATGAATGTTTCAAAAGAAATTCAAAATTTGACTCCTAACAAACATATCAAAGAAGATAAAACAACAGAGGGTAATAATGAGATTTTGATAAATTATGTCATGACAGGAAAAATATGGAACCGAACTAATGTGGATGTGGACAACATTTTGCATATAATGTTGCTCTTGTTATTATATTTGAGAATGAGGACCTTGAAAAAAAATCTGTTGAAGAATGACAACGAAGAAATGATTGGACTTTGTGAAAAGAAGCAATTACGACAAAATTAAATTCACTTTCAAAACGACAAGTTTTTGGACCAGTAGTCCAAACGCCAAAAAAGTGTCAAACTTGTGGGATACGAATGGGTATATGTGAGAAAAAGAAATGAAAATAATGAGGTCAGAAGATTTAAAGTAAGATTAGTTGCACATGGTTTTTCACATAGACTTGGTATTGATTATGAAAAGACATATTCTCCACTGGTGGATGCAATCACATTAGAATTTTTAATCGAGGTGAGTGTGTATAAAAATTTGGACATTCATCTTATAGATGTAGTCACAACATATTTATATGGATCTCTTGATAATATTATTTAAATGAAAGTTCCATAAGGATTTAAGATACCAGAAACATATAAATCAAGTTCTCGGAAACTATATTCAATAAAGTTACAGAGATCACTATATGGATTAAAACAATCAGAACAAATGTGGTATAATCGCCTGAGTGGATATTTGTTGACAGAAGGATATCAAAATAATCCAATATGTCTGTGTGTTTTTATAAAGAAATCACAGTCAGGATTTGTTATTATAACTGTATATGTTGATGATTTAAATATAATTGGAACTCTTGAAGAGCTTTCAAATGCAAGAGAATATCTTAAGAAAGAATTCAAGATGAAAGATCTCGAAAAAACAAAATTTTATCTTGGCTTGCAAGTTAAGCATTTAGCAGATGTGATATTTGTTCATCAATCAACTTATACAAATTTTTGTTTTTAAAATATTTTATATTTTCTAGAGCTAAAATGGGCACATTTGGAGGAATGTTGAAGTTTTTCTGAAAAATAATTGACCAAAGACGTCCCAGACTTGGTTTCTACTTTGGGGTCCAAAGTATTCTCCAACGATTTTCGTTTGGTATTTTAATCTTAAACCCCGTACTTGCGATAGGACTAACGTGCCACTTGAGATAGGACTAACGTGTGGACCAAAACGGACGAAAACCGACCAGTGCTATAGCTTTTGAAAAATGGACCAAAGTTTGACCTATAATGCATTTTTAGGTATAAAACGAGCTCATTTGGAGGAATTTTGAATTTTTTTCCAAAATAATTGACCAAAAACGTCCTAGACTCGGTTCCTGCTTTGTGATCCAAAGTGTCATTCAACAATTTTCGTTTGATATTTCGTCCTACACCCCGTAGTTCAAGAATTCTTGGCTCAATAACACGCGTCCATGACCCTAAACATGTCTGTAACATGTTTGCATGAACTATATAGGTCACAAAGAGTGAAATTTGATGTAGCACTAACGTGCGGACCAAACTAGACGAAAATTGACCTATGTTATAGCTTTTGGAAAATGGACCAAAGTTCGACTACAAATGCATTTCTAAGTATAAAACGGGCTCATTTAGAGGAATGTTTAAGTTTTTACCAAAAATAAATGACCAAAGACGTTCTAGACTCGTTTTCTGCTTTATGGAACAAAGTGACCTGCAATGATTTCCATCTTGTATTTTTGTCCTACACCTCGTAATTCAGAGATTCTTGGCTCAAAAAGCGCGTCATGACCCTAAACATGTCTATGACACATTTCATGAAGTATATAGGTCGCGAAGATTGCCACTTAAGGTAGGCCTAACGTGCAGACCAAAAAGGGTGAAAATCGATCAGTGCTATAGCTTTCGAAAAACGGACCAAAGTTCGGCCTAAAATGCATTTCTAGGTATAGACGGCTCATTTAGAGGAATTTTGAAGTTTTTCTAAAACATAATTGACCAAAGACGTCCTATACTCGGTTTCTACTTTGGGGACCAAAGTGTCCTTCGACGATTTTCGTTTGGTATTTTCGTCCTATACCCCGTAGTTGAGGAATTCTTTGCTCATAAACGTGCATCCATGACCCTAAACATGTATTTGAAACATTTGCATGAACTATATAGGTCGCGAAGAGTGCCACTTGTGGTAGGACTAAAGTGCGAACCAAAACGAACGAAAATCGACCAGTGCTATAGCTTTCGAAAAATGAATCAAAGTTCGGTCTAAAATGCATTTCTAGGTATAAAATGAGCTCATTTGGAAGAATGTTGAAGTTTTCCCCAAAAATAATAGAGCAAACACCTCTCGGACTTAATTTCTGCTTTGGGGTCCAAAGTGTCCTTCAACGATTTCCGTTTGGTATTTTCGTCTTACACCTCGTAGTTTAGGAATTTTCGGCTCAGAAACGCGAGTCCATGACCCTAAATATGTCTCTGACAATACCCTAAACCCTAAACATTTCAAAGCAAGTTCGTTCACTAGATGTGAAGAAAGATTTTCTACCTTGAGATGATACTGAAAAACTTCTTAGTCTAGAAGTACCATATCTTAATCCAATTGGTGCACTTATGTATCTTGCTAATAATACAAAACTAGATATTGCATTTTTCAGTAAATTTATTAGCTATATACAGTTTCTCTCCAACAAAAAGACATTTGAATGAAATTAAACATATACTTCGTTATCTCCGAGGAATGATCGATATAGGTTTGTTTATTCAAATAACTCAAATCTTAACTTAGTTGATTTTGTAGATTCTGGATATTTATCTGATCCACATAAAGCTAAATCTAAAAAATGTTATCTATTCACACGACTCCCCTGACGTGTCTGCAGGTGTGGCAGTTTGACCGTCCTTGTTGCCGCGCATGCATGAAGTCGTAGACGGGGTCCACGACTTCAAAAGCGTAGTCGTGGACCCCGTCCACGACTTCCTTCACGCAGAAACCCTAGAAAAGGGTGGTTCTGTCTCTTCCTTTTCCCCTCACCTTCAATCTTCCTCTCCCTTTCAATCTTCATCTCCTTCATTTCAATCCTCCCCTCACCTTCAACCCTCGCCTCCCTCACCTTCAATCTTCCCTGCCGCCATCGTTACCGTCGTCACCACTACTGCCATCCGTCGCCGTCATTTTCCTCCCTTTTCCATGGTATGGACAAAGCATTTTTCATTATTGCTGATGTATTTAAAATTTTTAAAATTTAATATTAGCCCTTGCCATTTTTTATTCTTTGTATTGTTGTTGATGGTAGCAGCAATATATTTACCATCGTTCGTCGCTCTCACCACCGTTGTCGTCGTCGCCACTGTCTAATGTACGGATAAATTTTTATAATAAAGTTCAGAGAAAATATTGTTATTGAGATTCTTGTATTTATATGTTTGTGAATGCTTAGAAAATTAATATGGATGCATGTAGTTTATAGTTATGAAAATTAATATGGATGCATTATGAATTCTTAGTTTTGTTTGTTTTTTATTCTTGTATTTAATATGGATGCATTATGTTTATAGTTGTTTTATATTTATTTGATACATTGTTGTGAACATAAATGTAAATGATGAATTATATTAAAATAAATAAATAAATAATTAAAATAAATAAATAAATTAGAAAAATAAATAAATAAATAATAAATAAATTATGAAAATTAATTACTTTTTTTTAATCATTTCGATACGATGGAGCCTGTACCCATTAACCCTACGCAATTATGTAAACAAGCGTCTTATCGTTCACAACCGGTATGGAACACTTCCTCTACCGTAGTTTTGAGCTATCGTAGGAGAGAGGCAGCATCTCAGCTTACTATCCCATTCGATCCACGTATTGCGCCATTTGTAGAAGCTGTTGGGTTTCTAAGGGTGTCGCAGATAGGGTTTATCCAACTAGATTGGCACCTTGTTACTGCTTTGGTGGAGCATTGGAGACCCGAGACACATACGTTCCATATGCCATGTGGAGAGTGCACAATCACGTTGCAGAATGTGGCAGTCAATTAGGGTTACTTGTGGATGAAGAGCCTGTTACAGGATCATTATTATATAACTGGAAACAAGTCTGTGAGGATTTTCTGGGAGTAATGCCACCTAAAATGAAAGGTAGAAAATTAAACCTTCCATATTTAGCGGAGCAGTTTCCCGAGTTGGCTCCTGATGTGGACGACGAGAGTATCCAAAGGTATGCCCGTGCATACATAATGCAACTCATCGGAGGTTTTTTGTTCACCGATAAATCGAACACTTTGGTTCATTGCATGTTTCTACCACTTTTGGAAGATTTCAACCAAGCGGGTACGTATTCTTGGGGTTATGCATGTCTGACATAGCTATACAGGGAACTGTGTTGAGCATGTAATGCACAGTCATTGGAAATTGTTGGACCACTTATACTGTTGCAAGTATGGACGTACGATTGATTTAATATCGTCGCACCACAGGTGACATTACAGACTCCACATGATCGTCCACTTAGCTTCATGTACTATTTTATTTATTAATTTCTATATAATCATTTTATATAATAATATTTTTTTATTTTTATTTATAACATTTTATTATTTGGTAAAAATATGTAGATGAAATGATATCTTACCAGCATCTGAACAGTCAACAAATATGTTGCTAACATATAGGCAGATATTTGATCGACTGTTGCACAATCACGTACGATAGTATATTCAAATAAATAACACATATTATTTTCTCTATTGTTGCTTATGTTTGTTGTAATTGTTAGTTTTACAGATTAATTGGACTTCGTACACACGATGTCATGACATTGTTACATGCACAATGTCATAATGGTCAAGAAATTTGAATGTATTGTGGCCCTCTGATATGCTTTCATATCGTAGAGTGACATTTATCCAACCGTGTGTTGCGACAGTTTGGTATGATGCAAACTGTGTCATCGATATGTTGTACAAATCCGAGTCTACACCAAATTGATCTAAGAGGTAAACACGATCAAGATTGGCGTAAGATTTACGAGAAGTATATCATGATGCGGCAGGACCGTTATGAACGGATTGCAGAAGGAGAAGTTACGCATCATCCAACTGTTTCAAACAACTATTTTTCCTGGTATAATTTAATTACCAGATGTTTTATCACGCATGATGACGCTTACTATTATTACATGGTAAGAATGTTAATACGATATGTTTTATAAACTATATAATGTTAACCTTCCCTAATCTTATTATATTTAATCATGCAGAATAATTTTATTCATGACATACACAAGTTCTCGGTGGAAAACGAGATACCAAATCTGAGTTCAATATGTGATCAAGCATTAGGAGATGTACAACAAATTCTTTAGCATATAAGACGTCTCAACGTTGCAGACACGGATCGAAGACATGTTCGACGACAACAAGACGAAGATGTAGATAATGCTTGATTGTAATTCATATTTGTAAATAAAAAAATTGTAACAATTTAATTTTATTAGGTAAGGACGTTTAAAATTAATTTTAATCTTTACAACTATTAGTTTATCTTTTAAATTTTTTTTGACATCAACATTAATGTCTATTAATTAGTAACCACTATCCTAAGATAAAAATTAACTTTAAGGTCACATTGAACTATTTAATAAAATAGGTAAAGTTGAAATTAACCCTTAATAAACATGGAAATTGAATTTTTTTTCTTCATATTTTAACACATTTAAAACAAAAATGGATGAATTTAATTTTTAGGTTATAAAAGTTAATTGGGTTTATGAACTTTAGAGTGGTAAAAGGGTTAATTAGTAATATAATAGTATTTGAATGTTTAATTGCAAAAACAAACCTAGTTTTGTTTAATTGTAAAAGGGTTAACAATTTTTTTTCTAAAACCCTAATGGAGTCACGATTCCAGTCAACGCCCCAGTCCATGTGGACGTGACTGTGCAAAAGGAAGTCGTGTACCCGGGACACAACTTCTTTGCAACAGTAATTTCAGTCTATTTTTGTCAATAGCTTCCCATTACACAACAATTTTCATCCTTTCTTTCATCTCTACCTCATTTTTGTCAATACTTTCAAACTTTACCATGTTTTTAAAATTAACCCGTATGTAGCAGTAGCAATTCCTCCAAGTTTAATTTAAATAATAATAATAACACTAAATAAATAAATATATAAAATAAAATAAAGGTTTTTAAAAAGATGGAATG
>JBBPDJ010037028.1:0-11311 GCA_037974625.1 Cucumis cinereus
TCTAAATAACGTGTTGCATGAACATCTGCCATACTTACATGTTAATTTATATCGATATTTCAGGTATTCGACGAAAGTTTGGAGTGTAGAAGCATGGCACGATGCAGAAGTTAAAGTTGTCATTTCTTATGTTGTACTTTGTTAATCGTAGAAGCATGGCACGATGAAAGGTTGTAGTTTGTTAAGTTAACATGAAATTTTCATTTGTCTCCTTTCTTTCATCTGTGTCATTGTAGAATAAAAAATATTTACTTTTAAATGTAAATTGACGTTTCATTATGAATATATGAAACATTTTCGATTTTATGATTACTTTCCTCGCACTATCTATTTAATAATGATAATTACAATTACTTGTTGTTAATTGTAATTTCTTGACAGGAAATAGAAAACGTCAAATATAGTCAATACATGACAATGAAATTTGTCTTGCTATAGGAAATTTAATGACACAAAAAATGTGTCGTACACTATCAATTTATAACAATAAAAAAATGTTATCAATGAACATATATTGACATAAATTAATGTCACTGAAAAGCAAACCGTGACGCAAATAAACTGTTGTGAAAAGCACATAAGTGACAAAAAATATCCAATTTCGGCCTCAATGATGACAATTTTTTTGTGTCGAGGACAATGTTACAACGACACATTTAAAATGACACTAAAGAGTAAATAATGACATGCAAAAAATGTCACGCAAGGATAAACAACGACGTATCGCGGTGTCATTAAAAGTCCTATGTTGAGTGGATACAAGGAGGCAAAATATGTGTCACGAATTTTGTTCGTGATGCGTTTTTTGCGTCGTTATATTCCAGTTTTCTTATAGTATGCTTTTACTCTCTGTCTATTGACCTTAAATATATCCGTGCCATCTTCCGTTATGAACTCTTTTGCCCCCCACATGGGTATATTTTCTTGATCGTATATGGTTCAGTCCATCTAGATTTCAGCTTTCCCTTTTTTATATTGATGCAACTGTCTTTAATACTTGGGGTCTCTATGCGAGCACTCTACAATGTCACTTATTAACTTTGCTCTTTGCTCCCGTGTTCCTTTCTTTTTGGAGCATCGATATTACTGAACAAGCTTCATGAAGATCTCACTATCAACTGATCTGCTAACTGGCCCACTTGGACCTCCAAGTTTCGAATGGAGGAGGCTTGACTTTGCAGCAATACATCTTATACTTTTTCTGCATATACTGCTTGAACAAATTCTTCAGAGGTGTTGAATTGGATGCTTGATATGAATGAAGGGATATGAATGAACCTATATCACATCTGAATGAGAGGAATCCCGAGGACATGAAAGTAAGATTAAGAAAGGCTTAAAAGAAATAAAAGTTACTACCTATACCAACAAGGTGCACCTTCCTCTTCGGTGGTTCAATCTTAAGAACTCCAAAGTTAAGCCTGCTTAACTTGGAGAAATTCAATATTGGGTGACATCCTGAGAATTTTCTGAAGATGCATGTGAGTGAGGAAAAAACATGTTGAAAGGACCCGTGTTGGTTTGTAGGGACAACTTTCTCTCTAATAAACCTTTAATGCAAGCGACAACTTTATCTCTAATAAGCCTTTAACGCAAGCAAGAGTAATATTGCCATGTCATAGGGGACCCAGGGTAATATTGGGGTCATTAGTTGCCAAATCCAGATTCTGAATCCTGATCCAAATCTTGGGACTGGGGCGTTACACCTCATGCGTCTGGTACCGACCTTGATTCGACTTCTGATATTGTTGATGCAACCTTGGTGGTCCATTTCTTTCTCATTGTGTTCGTCAACCCCTTGTTTGTCGCTTTGCTGATTCTCTCCCCACCTAAATTGGGATGATTTCTCAATCCTAGATTGTAGGTATTGGAGTAAGGGTCATGCTTGACAAAGTAGACCGACTTAGAATTTTGTGGACACATATCGTGCATCCTATATAGCTGACTTGGTTGCCCACTTTGACTAGACTGATGGTCCTAGCACCTAGATTAAGCGCCCAAGACTGTATTAAAGAAGTCCTTCTTGCCATTTGTTATTATAGTGTAGTCACCGCATGAGTGTCAACCTTCGCTGGCTCTACTTTCCTCGTGTCGAATCTGGATCCAAATTCTTGAACTTTTTCACCATTTTTTTCCATGTCGTCACTTCTCTCGAATCTAAACGATGTGCTCACTTTCGAGCATCATCCTATAAAGAGAAAGGAAATAATGTCAAACGCAATTCATCTTGATAACGTTGAAAAAATAGAATGTGCTACATATCTCTAGGAAACTGACCAAATGCTCGTGAGGATCCTTCTCTAGAAAACATTCAAATTGACCTATTGTTTTGATCATCTGTAACATCACTGGTTTCATCTCGAAATTTAATTACAACTTTGCAACATAGAAATCTAATTTAATTACAATATTAGGGCTTGATGATTGACGGTTTGATTTAATAAGGAGTGTCCTCCAAACCTTGACTCAACGTCTAGCTGAAGTATTCAAGAGTCATATAAAAATAGGTTTGTGCAAATGAAAAGGAAAAGACCTACATCTTGGCAAGCGTATCTGATGTGCTGATCAAGAAGCACAAATCAATGGCAACAACTAAAGCAATTATGGAATCGTCGCAAGGTATGTTCGACCAACCATCTTTCATGTTGTGCACGAGGCCATTAAGTATGTATATAACTTCAAAATGAGGGAGGGGACCCCTGTCAGAGAACATGTCCTGGAAAGGATGGTCTACTTTAATGCAGTTGAGATGAATGACTCTATTATCAATGAGAGAAGCCAAGTTAGTTTTGTCATGGAGTCTTTTTCAAAAAAATTTCTCCAGTTCATTATTAATGCACTTATGAACAAAATAGAATATAACTTAACTGTTTTTCAAAAGTTCTGGATCGAGGGATAAAATTGGTCCTTCTACATCAAAGGGAAAACGTATCCCGATTGATAAAAAATGAAAAGGGAAGAAACCACTTCAAAGAAAGGAAAAAAGAAAGTTGCAGAAAAAGGTGAGTGTTAGCATTGCAACCAAGGAGGGCACTGGAAACAAAATTGTCCTAATTACTTTTCTGAGCTGAGGGCTGAAAAAACAAAGTAAGGTAAATATGATTTACTCATTCAATGTTTTCAATGTTTTCTTTCCCCCTAGCTAGCAGTTAAGTTCCATGTGTCTGTTGAGCGCTTCCCACTTTTGTAGACACCCTAGCATAGTATGCATATAATTTTGAGTGCATCATGAGGATGGTCTAGTAGTGGTGTCGTTTATGTTTAAAGATCTCTTGAGAAAAACTGTTGTTAGGTGTATTTTGTTTTGTAACTAATTTTAAAAATTGAATGTAAACGTTGTTAAGGATTTTGGACAATCTTTATGAGTGTGGTGAGACACACTGATGCCATATTGAGTTTGGATAGCATAGAAGTGCATGTTTCTCTTCTTTACAGGTTGGCATAGTCTGTTTTCATGTGAGATGCTGCCAAAATTTCTATATGATTTTTGAAAACAAAAAAACACATTGTACTTGTCATTACTTTGAGAGAAATATTTTGAAAAATATAGCTTCACGCCTCGATCTAGGTTAGAATAATCGTGAACGGAGTGTGAGAGTCAGTGACGTGAAGAAGAAGAATATTTTTTTTTCTTTCTTTTTTTTATATATAATTTTTTTAATTTTAAATTCCTTAAAACCATATCTATCTATATGTAACATCCCAAAAATTTGAGATAATTTTTAGGTTAATTATCTTAAAAGAAAAAGTTGGATTTATTTTGAGATCTAATTTGTTTTGGGATATTAATTATTTTTTTGTTAAGAAATTAAATATATATATGGGTATATATATTTAATTATTTTTTGTTAAAAGATAATTGTGAGAGGAGAGAGAAAGATTTGTTTGATTTGGAATAGGAAAAGAAAATATTTATTGGTATTTGAAAAAGGAAAAGGAAAATGAAATACTAATATTATTATTATTTTCTTTATAAATAGTTTAAGGTTACTTTAGAAAGCGTGAAAGTTATAAAAAAATTACAATCTTCTTCTTCAGCCCCTTCACCACCACGTTTCTCCATTCACCGATGTAGTTTAATCTTCCGGATTTAATTTTTTTCGTTGTCGCTCACGGTCGCCGCCGTTAGTTATTTGGGTAAAGTATTGGCTATTTTATTTTTGATTTCTGGATACCCAATTAAGTTAATTGAGAATTAATTTGAGAATTATTCTTGGTTAATTGAAGGTTCTTTTGGAGCTATGGCTAGAATTAATTTGTAGGATTTCTCCTACGAATTAATTGGAGAGTCGACAACGAATCGGTAAGATTAAAGAACTACTTGGAAGGGTAAATTTGATTAACAATTTTTGGAAAAAAAATTGTTAATTAAATTGTTATGTATAGGATTAATTTGGAGCATTCGTGAGGAATTAATTCGTAGAATTTTCTCTACGAATTAGATTGGAATTTGACAACCAATTGGTAAGTCTAAAGTATTTTATCGAAGGATTAAAGTTAAAACTTAATTAATAATTTTATGGAAAATTATTAATTAAATATGTTATGTATAGGATCAATTTGAGAGAGAAACTCAAACAAAAGTATTGACGACACTTTGAGGTAAGGGACTTACTACTGATTCCAGGACAAGTATTAAAGAATACTTATGAAATTATTTTTGTGACATTTGAGTTGCTTGATGTGGTGATATGTTGTATCGACTGGTTAGGTAACGAATTTGAGTTATTTTAATTAATAATTTTTTAGAAAATATTAATTGAAATTGGATGTGTAAGGATTACTTCTACTGAATCTACGCCTTGGCGTATAAGGTGTGAAAGATGGTTAGTGTGCCTGCATTATGGTGTTAAGTTCGGGTTTATATTTGGATTGTATTTTTGAATGGATTATGCATGATTCGTGTTACCCGTGTTATTTGCTGCATGAGAATTGTTTGGTTATTGTGATCACAATGTTTGGACTGGATTTAATACGGTTTCTGTTAACTTTACCTAATGAATTTGTACTTGGTGGGAAAACGATGAGTCCGTTTGCAAGTCGTACGGCGACTTGATTCTGACTAGGCCAGTGACAAGTCTGTGTGACGTATTGTTACTGAAGGTCATGAAGGGGGTTTGTACGAGGCATGTTCCGACGTTTCGTTTTGAAGGCAAGCACATGTGGCGATTTGCTTTGACAGGGTCGTGAAGGGGGTCTGTACAAGGTCTGTTCCGACATATTTGTCACTACTCAACCACCCGACTGTGTGTCGTAAAGTACAAGCCATTAGGAGAAGTTAATGGTCACCTAGTGGACCCAATGGTATACTTATGATACACTGAATGTTTATGGTTTATGTTGAATTTGTACTTGGTAGGAAAATGATGAGTCAGTTTGCAAGTCGTACGACGACTTGATTCTGACTAGGCCAGTGACAAGCCTGTGTGGCGTATTGTTACTGAAGGACGTGAAGAGGGTCTACGTTTCGTTCTGAGGGCAAGTCCATGTGGCGATTTGCTTTGACAGGGTCGTGAAGGGGGTCTGTACGAGGTCTGTTCTCACATATTTATCAGTACTCAACCACCCGACTGTGTGTCGTAAAGTACAAGCCATTAAGGGAAGTAAATGGTCACCTAGTGGACCCAATGGAATACTTATGATAAACTGGATGTTTATGGTTTATGTGATAAGTGGATTATTAAGTATCAATACATAACTCGTATCTCAAGCTTAACTGTGTGGTACACTGTCAAGACTTGTTTAGTAATGTGACGAAATGCTTGATACTGGTTTATGTGGTGAGTTAACTAAACGGTTTAGTTAAATTGTTGGATATGGTTATGGGTTGAGTTAACTAAATGGACTAACTCCCGAGTTAGCTGTTGGTGATGAGTTATCTATGTTGAGATGGACTGAATGACTATGTGTTGATCTGTTAGGACAGATTGCTATGGACAAACCAATGGAGTTGTGTGGTGATATGTCTTTATGGTTTGCTATGGAAAAACCGTAAAACAGGATAAAGGTGTGAGGTGTTTGTGGTTCTCATCTCTGTATTAAACTTCATTTGTGTGCTTATGAATGTTTTGGACTAAGATTGCATGTTTTGAGTATATGGTAGTTGTTAACTTTATTTATTAGCCATGTTGTACTCGGTAGATGGAACATTAGATGCTTTTGGGACAAAGATTGTAGAGTGCAGTTTAATAGAAAGTTAACAGTTAACCTAGTGGGACCAGTAGTGGGTTTCTTACTGGGTATTTTTGTACTCACCCTTTTCATGTTTCTTTTTTAGGTAAGTATGAGGAAACCGACGACGGACAGAAAGGACTAGTGACCATGTGTTTGGGGACTTCATTGACAAATGCTTTCGCTGCAGTTTATGTTGATGTTGTTACTTGTGAAAAACGTTTCTGCTGTATTTTGTTAAGATTATGAGTTCTTCTTATTTAAGTAACGACCTCGGGTCAAGGTTAAAAAAATCTGGGGCGTTACAATATATGTACGTGTGAATGTGTGTGTATGTATTTTAATAGGATATAGAGAAATTTTATGGAATGAGCAAAAGCAGGTCATCCGTTTTAATAAATGACCAATTTTATGTTTTAAAGAAATATGGGGAAATACAAAATCCGTTCATTTTTGTTATAACTTCCTTCCTTATTTACCGCTAAAAACAGTCCTTCTTGCAAGGAAAGGGTAAAGATTGGTTGGAGGGTAAGTGGTGTGAAACTATAACCACATGGGATTAGGTGGCAAATAGAATTGTTGAACAAATACATTTTCCGCCAGCTAAGATAGCCACATCTCTCATTTTACGTGCCATCTAAACAAAAAAAGACGTGTCAAAGTTTTTGAATTCTATGCTTATAAATTTGACTACTTCTTACGCTTTTGTTATAAATAATAATAATAATAATAATAAAAATAGGACATTAGAACTTTAGAATACTCAATGGCTCTAATTTTCCATTCTCCCATCTTCATTTTCTCTCCAATTCATAAGAAAACCATTGTTGTTCAAAACGTAATTTTTTCAATTCTTCCTAATACTTTATTACTATACCAATTTATCTTTAATTTACATACTCTACTCTATCTTATCGCATTAAAATATCATTTTGGTTCATCTACTTTCAAATTTGTTTACCTATTTTATATTAGTTTCTAAGGTTATTTTCTTGTTGTCTTACTGCAACCAAAAATTGGGTGCTTTCGTAACTCCTATAAGGAGAACACGAACGTTATAAAAGCTTTGAAGAAAACAGAAGATGGTATTGTGAGACGCTCTACCAATTACTCCCCTCCTATTTGGAACAATGACTTTATTCAATCATTAAATACTAAATTCAAGGTGTTACATTTACTAATTGGCTTAACATAATTTCTTTTCTCCAAGAATATCTTAATTATTTATGTGATAAAATACTTTCCTTATTTGTTGAGATATTCTTGGAAAGATATTATTTTTAAAGAAAGATATTGTTTCTTTAAAGGAATTAAATCTCCTAAGGAATTAAATCTTCTGAGATTTAGTATGCTTATATATTTGCTCTTGGTTTTGACCTAGAGACAGATGTAGCTTTTGTGATCGTGAATTAGAGAGAATAAGTTGTGTTTTGCTACGTCCCTGTACTTCATGCTTTGAAAACATACAGTGTGTATTTTTATCTTCCAACTTGCAAGTTCAGACTACAAGACGTGGAAGCTTGTTTACTTTGTGTGTACCGCTTGAGGGGGAGATTTCTTTGATAAACATCTTGGAGTACTTAAACAGGGGGAGCCTGTAATTGTATGAGATGATCGGGAATACAGTAAAGACAGATTGTCAGACGAGTCGGAAATTCGTGAAGACAAGTAACAGCAAAGAAGATGTCTCTGTGTGATCTATTCTACTGAAGTTATTATCTTATGTTATAACAAGTAACTTTGTGAACTTTGAGGAGTTTCTTTGATAATAATAATAAGGATCTCATCAGGGTGAAAACCCCCCAGATGTAGGCTTGTTGCCGAACTGGGTTAACAACGTCTCTGTGTTCATCTCTCTTATTTTGTATTTATATTATTGCATCCATATTAATGATAGTGTAACTACTACTGCAAGGTCCTAATCGGTTTTTCACAAGGTATGAATTTTCATATGTTTTATACATATTTGAGGCATTCCACTCTTGATCTTCATAAAATTAGTCAACAAAAATGTTGAAGTGAACAACCCTAAAATAATAATTACAGTTTTATATATTATATACTATTTTCAAATAGATATGAAATGAGCTTTTATAGTAGTGTTTGGTACCTTCAATGTATCCATGTAGCACAAAAGAATCCTGTCGACATATGGACAAAATATCATGAAATGACGACTTTCCTTTTAGAGAACTAATTAAATACTCTTTTTTTTTTTTTTTTTTTTTTTAATCACGATACTATGAATCTTTTAATTTGGTGAATTCCTCAAGAATATTTCTGAAATATCCTATAGGAAATAAAAGTAATTACAACTCTTGACCAAAATTAAATCTGATTTCCATTTGTTTTAATAGTTCAAGAAAATTATTGAAGATAAAAGCAAAATTAAAACTTTAAATTATATTTTGCATGCATTCATTTGATGATATATGTTTAGGGAGAAGCATATAGAAGGCAGTTACATGAATTGAAAGAAGAGGTTAGAAGATTGGTGGGAGAAGAAAGAAGAGACTCATTGAAGCAACTCCAATTAATTGATACTTTACAAAGACTTGGAATATCATATCACTTTGAAAGAGAAATTAAGGATATATTAGAAGGAATATACAAGAAGACTCATGACCAAAATCAAGACTGGAAGAACAAAAATCTGTATGCAACTTATCTTCATTTTACACTCCTAAGACAACATGGGTTTTACATTTCTCAAGGTATTTGCTTTTTATTACTAAATTGTTAGGTAGCAGTAAAGTTTAAGAGGAGTACACTAAATTATTAGCAATTACAAGTTAATCTTTTGTTTAATGCAGATGTTTTTAGCGACTTCATTGATGAGAAGGGACATTTCAAGACATGGTTTTGTGAGGATATAAATGGGATATTATCTTTATACGAAGCTTCATTCTTATCAATGGAAGGTGAAACTGTTTTAGAAGAAGCAAAATGCTTTACCATCAAATATCTAAAACAATACATCGAATTAGGGAAAGATGAAGTTGAAGTAGGTATTGCAAGACATGCCTTGGATGTTCCTTTGCATTGGAGAATACAAAGATTAGACGCAAGATGGTTTATTGATATATATGAGAGGAGAGGAAAAACAAATCCTTTACTTCTTCAAATGGCAAAACTTGATTTCAACATGCTACAACACATCCACCAACAGGATCTTAAGAATGCATCAAGGTATATAGTAGTCTGTGTTGTCACAATTAATTATAGGTAGTAGTATTTGAAACATTTGGTACCAAGTTTCAATATTTGAATTATTTATTATTATTTAATTTTGTGGATATGAAGCTGGTGGGAGGGCACGATGCTTGGAGAGAAGTTGAGGTTTGCGAGGTATCAGTTAATGGAAAATTTTTTATGGACGATAGGTATGGGATTCGAAACAGAAGTTGGATATTTTAGACGAATGTGCACAAAGGTGGTTACACTCATAACATTGATAGATGATATTTATGATGTATATGCCACATTGGATGAACTCAACCTCTTTACACATGCTATTGAGAGGTAATAATTTTTTTTTTCTTTGTTCTTATCCCACATAAAAAGATTTACAAATATTTAATTCCTTGAAAAAAAATAAATTTCCCCTTTGCAATTATTAATATTTAATTTTCTTTTAAATGATGATTATGTTATAGATGGGATATTTCAGCAATGGATAATCTTCCAGAATATATGAGAGACTGTTACTTCATTCTCTACAATTTTGTCAACGATATAGCCTCCAAAGCATTCAAAGACCATGGAGTTAATGTTGTACAAGACCTTAAAAGAGTGGTATGAAGTTCTTTTTAACTCTTTTAGAGAACGACTTTCCACGTTACTTTATTATTTAATCGCCAAATTCGTTTGGATTGACGGTTTAAATATCAGTAAAAAAAAAAATGTGTATATAAAAACTTGAAGCATTTATAAAACTTTTGGTCCTAACATAGTTAGATTATTAGTTTTGAAATCATGTATTGTTGTGCAGTGGGTGAATTTGTGCAAATCTTATCTAGTGGAAGCAAATTGGTATTACAGTGGTTATAAACCAAGATTTAAAGAATACATGGAAAATGCATGGATTTCGGTATCAGGACCAGTTATATTAATTCATTCATATGTTTTAATGTCACCTCAAATAACAGAGGATGATTTAGAGATGTTGATACAATATCCGGATATAATTCGTTTCTCATCAACAATTATGCGACTTGCAAATGATCTACTCACACCAATGGTATGCCAATTACAACCTCTCTCTTGCTTAAAGCATATATTTGAAGGTTGAAAAACATTTTTGGTTCCTTAACCTCTTTGAAACTTACAATTTAGTCTATAAACTTTAATAACGATTTAGTATTTCATACTTTACAAAACTTGTAATATGATTAAGTCCTTATAACCGTCAATTTTTATTACATAATTATCTAGTCTTTACAATTTATAAATAGATTTTATTTTTAATTAGTTTATCAATATACCCGTTTAAGAAATTTCATTAAATCACACCCATATTTTCTATGATTTGGACTACATTGTACAAATGATAAATTATAAGGACTAAGATGATGACTAGCTATTAAAGTTTAAAAACTAAATTGTTACAAATTTATAAATATAAAGACGAACTTGTTATCAACTAAAGTTGAACTAGTAATTCGCCAATGGCCAATTGTAGTAGTGTAAATTGTTAGTTTAATTAAAATTAGATACTAAATGTGTTTTTAAAGCTCTACTTAAAAGTATGTTTGTTTAATTTACATAACACTTTTTTCTGATCACATATTCTTACATATAGGATGAAGAAAATATAGGAGATGTTCCAAAATCAATTCCATGTTACATGAACGAGACGGGAGCTTCAGAAAACCATGCTCGGGAATTTATAAGAGAGTTGATAGAAGATTCATGGAAGAGGTTAAATGAAATTCAAATTAAGAAACCTAATATCTCTCAAGCCTTGGTTAAGATGTCAATGAATCTTGCAAGAGTGTCTCAATGCATATACCAATATGGAGGTCAAGCTATAGACTACGAAAAAAAAACCCTAAACCCTAAACCCTAATATCTCTCAAGCCTTGGTTAAGATGTCAATGAATCTTGCAAGAGTGTCTCAATGCATATACCAATATGGAGG
>JBBPDJ010037029.1:0-11984 GCA_037974625.1 Cucumis cinereus
TGAATCCCATATGATTTAAAATATATGTTGCAATAAAGAAAGATTGAGATTATTACCTTTGATGAGGAGCTGACCTATAAAGAGGAAATGAGGTTGCACAAGCTCAACTCATCTCAAATGAAACTCATAGTGAAATTTTATTGGAGAGCTCTCAAAGTCAACCCAATTATGCGAAAATCATTATGAAACTCATAGTAAAATTTCATCCCATGATGACGAGTTGCATCTTTTGAGGCTCCAAGAGTCATTTGCGCATCCAAAAATCATAATAAATGTGAAAATTCATCCACATATTTAAAGAATTGTGCATCCAAAAGTCATAATAAATCTGAAAATTCAAATTCATCCACATATTTAAAGAACTATCTATTAATTTATTTCAATGTATTTACATTTATGTTGGTTCATGTATGTACTTGAAGAGTTTTTGTCGAATCTAGTCAATTAGGTGAAAGGGTGTGTCCTTTCATGGTGTCTTTTCAATTAGTATAAATACCTATGTAGTTTGATCATTTGAAAGAGAACAATTTGGAAAAATGTAGTAAAAAGCTTTTTGAGCTTTTAATATAGCCTTTGAGCTTTGTTTTTCTTTTTCTTTTTGCAATTCTATGAGATTTAGATTGCATGTTTAGAATCATTCAAGTTTGATGTGATCGATCTTGCTTGTGGAGTGATTCGAAGATCATGGAATGATGGAAGTTTCTAATTTTGTTCTATTCGTGGTTTTGAAGATCGTTTAAGTAATCCGTCATCTAACCACTCTTAGGGGTTGATTCCATATTGGTTTTGGGGTTGTTGGGATTGAGTTCATTGGGTCTTGTTGTTTAACATGGTTTTTAGATCATGCCAGGGGTTTCTTTATCAACCTTGTAATTCTCTTCAAGAAATCTGAATAAAATCTCGTTGCTCCCTTCATAGTGGATGTAGGCCATAGTGCTGAACCACTTAATTTTGTGTCTTCTTCTCCTTTCTTTCTTTCTTCATCTTCTTCTTCATTCTTGCTTTCTTTTTCTTCTCATCTCAAGCTTCCTATTTTCTTTGTGTGTGTTCTGTGAACTGGGCTATTACACAAAAGAAATCAAGCTCAATTCTGTTTGGGTTTTCTTCACAATAAGTGCAATGTGTGTTAGTGCTTTACATACCTCACACGTGGAGCCACTGAGGTTGAGTGTTTATCACTTCAAATTGATATCAGAGCAACTGGGATTGCAATAAATTAGTTCTTGAAAATTTAAGATTAAGTTTCTTGACTCAAAGATGGCAGTAGCAAGATTTGACATTCAGAAGCTTGATGGCAAGGGAGATTTCGAGCTTTGGAAGGCAAAGATCAGGTTGTACCTGGTCAACAAAAGCCAAATAAAGAAATTATGGATCCTACGAAACTTCCACCAGAAATTACAGCAGAACAGAAGGAGACTATGAGACTATGAATGAAGCTGCATATGGAACCATTCTTTTGAATCTAAGCGACAATGTTCTCAGACAAGTCATAGATAAAGAGAATCCATATGATATATGGGTAAAACTCAAATCCCTATATCAATCTAAACATTTGCTTAATAAAGCATTTCTAAGGGAACGTTTCTTTACCTTTAGAATGGATGTCTCAAAGTTTCTCTCTGAAAATCTAGATGAGTTTAGAAGAATATCTTCAGAAATTCAAGAAAATTGGAGACAAGATTGGTGAGGAGTATGAAACCTTCATACTTTTAAACTCTCTACCGAACAACTACAAAGATTTAAAAATGGCACTCAAGTATGGAAGAGTCAATCTCACAACAGATGTTATACTCTCAACATTTAGAACAAGAGAGCTTGAGCTAAATGCCCACAAAACAGAAAATCAAGGTGGTGAAGACTTATTTTCAAAAGAAAAATTCAAGAAATAGAATAACACACAACTGAGTGACAAAGGAAAACAAAAGATTAAATGTACCTACTACAAGAAAGAGGGACACATCAAGAAAAATTGATGGAATCTCAAAAGGAAACAAAATCAGAAATCAAAGAATCATCAACAAGGAGATCAACAAGGAGAAGTTGTTGTACGAGATACTTGTTTACATAAAAGAGATGCTCTAGCTACCTCAAATGAGAAAGGAAAGGTTGGTTCACATTCTACAAACCCTATGATGGTGGATCTGTCTACATGAAAAAATAGAACACTTGTAAGGTAATAGGTATTGGTTCTATTTTGTTAAAAATGAAAGATGGATCAGAAATATTAATCTCAAATGTTAGGCATGTTCCAGCCTTGAAAAGAAATCTACTCTCGTTTGGAATACTAGAAGCATTTGGCTGTGAATTCAAAGGAGCTGGAGGTACCATTCAAATAATCAAGAACTCAAAAGTTGTCCAAATTTGACTAATGAGGTTGGGGTCTATATCATTAAAGATCTGAAAATACCTCATGTTGATCTAGTTATCTCTAATGGATCTCTAACTGAAGGAGAATTGTTGCCAAGAGACTGTCTCACATAAATCACAAAGGTCTTCAAATTCTATCTAAGCAAGGAGTCTTACCTCAAAATGTAAGTGAAGAAATTAGATTTTGTGAACACTGTGTTTTTGGCAAAGCAGTAAGGCATAGCTTCACTAAAGCCAAACATACAAGCAACGAAATACTTGACTATATACATTTTGACCTATGAGGTCCTTCACCAATTCCATCTATGAGTGGATCAAGGTATTTTATAACTTTTACCGATGAATTTGCTAGAAAAAGCTGGATATTTTTCTTAAAACTAAAGATGTAATTCTAGAAAAAGTTAAAGAATGGAACTTGATGATTGAAAAACAAACTTCAAAAGAAATTAAATTTCTTACAATTGACAATGAGTTGAAATTTTGTGAAGAAGAGTTTATCAAATTTTGCACCGAACAGTAAGATATACTCCTCAACAAAATGGTGTTGCAGAAAAACTCAATAGAACCATTATGGAAAGAGTAAGATGCCAAATTCCAGATGCCAAGTTACCAGAAAAATGGTAGTCTGAAGCAGCATCTTATTCTGTCTTCACATTAACCAAATTCCCACACACTTCTCTAAATTTCTTAACTTCATAGGAGAAGTGGTCTAACCACCTTCCAAACCTAAGCATGCTTAAAGTTTTGGATTGTGTAGGTTATGTTTATCAGTCTTAAGGGAAAATTAAGTCTAGAACTACTAAGTGTATGTTTGTAGGCTTCACAGAAGGTATCAAAGGCTATAGACCTTGGCATCTCATTGAGAAAACAATGTGTTCACAACAGGGATGTGGTTTTTAGAGAAGATGAGATGTTCATGCTAAAAAAAGATAACTCAGAACATACTTCTCAGAATAAAAACACTAGTCTTGAGGTAGAGCTACTTCCAAATAAAGAAGACTCTATAACACAAAACATTTCTGAAGAAGATCTACCTACTCAAATCTTGGAAGAAGATTTTGCAGATATTTCAGAATCAGAAAACTTACAGAACTATTCCTTTGCCAGAGATAGACAAAGAAGAACTACCACACCTTCTGTAAGAAACAATCAAGTTGTTTTTTCTTATGGAGAAGTTGATTTTGCTTGTATAGTACATGACTCAAGTGACATGGAACCATGCACCTTTGAAGAAGCAACCAGTGGTCTATATGCTCCCAAATGGATAGAAGCTATGAATGATGAAATTCACTCACTAAATGTGAATGAAACATGCACTCTTACCACTCTTCTTAAATGCTTCAAACCTATACCTTCTAAATGGATCTACAAATACAAAGAAGGCAAACCAGAAGTTGAATCACCTAGATTCAAAGCAAGGCTTGTTGCCAAGGGTTTTTTCGCAAAAGGAAGGTATTGACTATACTGAAATGTTTTCTCCTGTAGTTAGACAAACCTCTATAAGAGTGTTGTTATCAATTGTGACTCAAAACAACCTTGAATTAGGCAAGCTGGATGTTAAAACGACATTTCTACATGGATTTCTAACTGAAACTATCTATATGCAACAATCCAAAGGCTACATCAAACAAGGTGAGTAAGATCTAGTCTGTCAATTACATAAATATGGTTCAAAACACGTTGGTATCACAGATTTAATGAGTTCATTCTAAATCTTGGTTTCAAAAGAAGTAGTTTTGATAGTTGTGTCTATGTTAACCCAAATTTCTTTAAAGATAAAGTCTATCTATTGCTCTATGTGGATGACATGTTACTTGTAGAAAGCTCGAAAAGTGACCTAAGCAAAGTAAAAGACATGCTAAAAAAAGAATTTGATATGATAGACCTAGGAGAATCCAAGAAGATTCTTGGAATTGAAATAAACAGAAACAAAAATAAAGGAGAACTCTCTATTAGTCAATACAACTATTGTGAAAATGTTCTAAAGAAATTCAATAAAGAATGAGAAAAAATAGTTACCACACCAATTGCTCATCATTTCAAACTATCTTCAGCCAACTCACCAAGAGAGGATGAATAAGATCACATTACATACATGTCTAAAGTCTCATACTCTCAAGTTGTTGGAAACCTAATGTATCTAATGGTCTCTACAAGACCAGAGATAACTTACGGAGCTAGCCTTGTAAGCAGGTATCGGCTAAACCAGGAAAAAGACATTAGAAAGCAACTAACTTGATACTTAGATATTTCAAGGGAACTACTAAGGCTAGACTTCCATATAGAAAAGAGAACTCAACGAATCCTAAACTGATAGCCTTTGTGGATGCTGATATTGCTGGTGACCTAGATAAAATAAGATCTCTATCAGGTTATTTCTTCATACTAGCAATCATCTTCTAAGTTGGAAAGCAACACTATAATCTCTAGTTGCTCTCTAAACAACAGAAGTTGAATTCATAGCATTGTCAAAAGGTGTAGAAGAGGCATTGTGCTTAAAAGGCTTCCTGCAAAATTTTGGTATCATTCAAGACCATGTTACAATATTATGTGACAACCACAATACTATTCATCTATAAAAAAACACACAATTTCCCAATAGAACTAAACATATAGATGTTAAGTATCACTTTGTAAGAACTTAGATAGATGAAAAAAAATCAAAGTTGAAAAAATACATATCGATGACAATGCCACATATATTCTAACGACGCCCACAATGCAGCTCAAGTTTTTGAAGTGCTTAGAGCTGATAGGCTTCAACTTACCTGAAAAATGAAACAAATTTCAAACAGGGAGCAAAGTACTCTTTCAGATGCTTTCAAGGTGGAGTTTGTTTGAATTATGAGAAAATATAACTATTTTCCAGAACATATAACACACTTTGTAACCTCTTTTTTTTCCTTTTAAATAGTTGAATCTCATATGATTTAAAATATATGCTATAATAGAGAAAGATTTAGATTATTACCTTGTAATTTCTCTTTAAGAAATCTAAATAAAATCTCCTTGCTTCTTTCACAGTGGATGTAGGCCATAGTGCTGAACCACTAAATTTTGTGTGTTCTTCTCCTTTCTTTCTTCATCTTCTTCTTCCTTCTTGCTTTCTTTTTCTTCTTATACCAAGCTTCCTATTTTCTTTGTGTGTGTTATGTGAACTGGGTTATTACACAAAAGAAATCAAACTCAATTTTGTTTTGATTTTCTTCACAATAAAGTGCAGTGTGTGTTGATGCTTTGCATACCTCACGCGTGGAAGCCACTGAGGTTAAGTGTTTATCACTTCAGATTTCTTTTCTAATCCACTATCAAATGTTATTGCTTTACCTTGTTCTTTGCCTTGTTCGTGCAAAGTCTGTATGTTGATGGGCAAGGATCCTTATATGGTAATCTTTAATTCATTTGCATAATCTTCCGTCTGGATCTCTAAATCTTTTAGAGTGTGTTTCACTTTCAGTCTTGATATTCATATTCGCCTTATATTCCCTACAAAGCTTTTCAATGATTTTTTGGAATCTGTGCCTCTTCTATGACATGTTTATGATGCAATTGCAACATTAATTCACACTGCAAGAATTTAAACATTTAATGACACAAATGAACAGTGCAAATCCAATTGGAGGGAAAAAAGTTTAATCTATTGTAAATTTTTGCATTATTGGCAGGAATTGACGGAGTTTTTAGATTTTCAAAATTTCGTGACACATTTTTGCATCACAAGACAACAACACAAAAAATGTGTCATCTTTTTTCATAATTTTTTTTTCTTTTAACCTTACACGATAAATTAAAAACAGCCTCTTTATTCAAAATACCCATCTTGAAATCCTTCACACTACTTGCTTTCTTCACCGCTCGACAGCCCCTTTCACTCCACGATTTTGGTCACCTCTTCCCTCAGGCATGCACACTCACCGACCGCCACTGTCACCATCGCTCTTCCCTTTCGTCCGTGCATTTCTTCTCTTCTTCGTTGACTACAACTCACTCACGAACCACAAATTTTCTGTTGTAGTCCATCTTTAACCGCCACCAAACCGGTTTGGATGCTTACACCAAATCTAATAGATAATATTCATTTTGTATATGCATTTAATCTCTTTTTCATTTCTTTCAATTTTTCTTCTATCTTTCAAAAGGGAACTCACAAATCATTTTTTATA
Organism: Cucumis cinereus; assembly: GCA_037974625.1. Taxonomy (NCBI): domain Eukaryota; kingdom Viridiplantae; phylum Streptophyta; class Magnoliopsida; order Cucurbitales; family Cucurbitaceae; genus Cucumis; species Cucumis cinereus. Next base: position 6,531 of record JBBPDJ010037029.1, read on the forward strand.
TGCTAAGAGGAAAAGCTTTTTGTTTTGGTAAAGACGAAAAACTTTTGGTTTATGATCATCTTCCTAATGGAAATCTAGATTTCTTCTCCATGGTTGGTTATGTGATGAAGTTTTTTGGTAGCTTGCAATGTGTTTGATAAAATGCTTTATGAAGCATTTGGTTGATTTTTTTTTTTTTTTTTGAATTAGAAAATTCAGTCTAAGGGAGATTCCATGGCTATAGGAGGAAACTTTGAGAAAAAGAGAAGGAAAAATGAATGGTGAGATTTTTAACTTTGATGATGTGTAAAGAAAAATATGCCTTAAAGCATTTTCTAGTGTTTAGTTGTTTTGTTTATATGCGTTTAGTATTAGGTTTTATTACTTTGATAAATATTGTTGTTGTTTCATAAGTTTCTTTTGATAATTAAAGATTGACTTAAACACTTTTAGTTCTTTTAGTTTTTTCTCTTAGTTTTGATAAGCTTACAAACTTGGATGGATAAGTTTGTTTATGGTTTATATTGAGTTGTATTATAATTGCATGATAGTCATAGCATAAATAAACTATATATACATAAACTTGAAACTTTAGTATGTTGTATAGTGTTGAATTAAATTGCATTAGTCATTTATCTTTGCTTTGATAAGCTTTACAAACTTGGGTTGATAAGTTATTTATAGTTTGTTGATTAGTATTGAACACATTTTGCTTTTTTTTGCTAGTGTTATTAATGTACCAAAACTTCAATTGTTTGTTGCCTAATGCAATAGTTCAACTATTATTTATTTGGATACATAATTTTTTTATGCTCAATTTTTGTTTTGTTCCATAGATCTTTTTTTTTTTTTTTTTGTTAGGTTGAAATTTGATGTGTAATGTTAAATTTTGATTCCAATGGAGTTAGAAAGAAAATAAGAAGATTGCATTGCACATGTTTTGCTATGTTTAAGAAGGTTGACAATGGGAGAAAATGCATCTAACACAAAATGGACTTCATAACAACATTAATAACAAACATAATGTAATATTTATAAGACGTTTATCTAAATTTCTAGTTTGTTTTAAAGTATTGGATTAAATTCAGTATTGGAATACTACGACTATCATGCAGTTATGGTAGTCGTAGCTTAGTTGTTTATGGTTTCCATTGACTAGTTGGTGGGTTTTAGTGTGTTTTTTTTTCTAGTTCAAGAAACTTGTAAATAATTTTGGTTTTGATATTGATTCATTCTTACTTGTTTCTTGTTAAATCTATTTAGCCTCAGTACAATGGATTTGGTTTTCAACATCTAGTGAGGGCTTGCATGAAGTCTTAGGATACTTCCTCCGTCCTTAATTAAGCTTATTTGGAAAAGGATTCAACAACTTTTGACTACCTTTTTGCCCTATATAAAACAAAGAGTCGGGAATATAAAGGACAATCGTCAAACACATGTTTCCTTTACAATAAACCCAAGACATAGACAAATAAGGACATCTTTCACCAAATTGATTTTCACAACAATTATAACAAAGTGTATCAAAAAGTTTGTAGTCAGGTGCAACAAAGGTATTGTTTCTCCCATGTAATTTTACCAACGTGTTTGCCAATTCTACAAATTGTGCATTCAATATTGAAATGAGGTGCAAGTTCATTGTGTGGATTATTTTGAACAATCAAGATTTAGAAAAAAAAAAAACAATTAGGCTCTTTTCTTTAGGCACTGTAACACCCCAAATTAAAAGGTAATTAGTAAATTTTTATTTATCAATTATCTTACTTTTGGTTGGTTAAATTTTAATTTGGGATGTTTGTAATGAGTTTAATTTTGAATTAAAGTGTGGAAATTATTTTTGTTGTGGTTTTGTTTTATGTGTGGTTGGAGAAAGAAAAAGAAAAGGTGGTTTTAATGAGGAGAGAGGCAATGGGGAGTTTTAAAGAAGAAAGAGAAAAAGGTAAAGATTTGGGAAAAATAAAAAGGAATATAAATGATGATGATAATAATATTTTTTATTATTACTATTGTTTATTTATTTAGACCCCTTGGAATCTGTGCAATCATCATCTTCTCCATCTTCTTTCTTGGAAAAACCCTAGCCGCCTCTCTCTTATCCTCCATAGCCGCCGCCGCCCAGCTCCGCTTCACAACGCCAGTTCTTCCATCGTCGCCGGTAGCCGCTCCGCTCCTCTCCGTTCGCACTGTGCCCGAGTCAAACGAGGAAGCCGTCCGCCCACGAGCAGCAGCGCGTCGTGGAGCATGAGCAGCCAAGAAGCCCAGCCTCCCAAGTCCGCACCACACTTTGTTTCTCTCTGTCGCTCAGCCACGCTGTGGGTTGTCGATGCCGCGCGCCGCTCGGATTCGAACAACCGATGTCTCGTCTGCTCCACACATCACCGCCTTCTGTCCCGCGTCGCACCGAAGTCATCCCGTCCAAGCCCAAGTCTACAAGCCGAGGCTGAACTGGATCTGCTTCCCACGAATTGGTTCTTTCTGCACGTGCCAGATCTGCGAGCCGAGCTGCCAATCCGAGTCGAGCCGCCAAGCCTAGCCGAACCGCCAAGCCGAGCTAAGCCGTGTTCTGTCGTTTTTCGTCTCTGCTGCCACTGCACTTTGTGGGTTTGTTTGTAAGACTTGGAAAGAAACCAAGTTGAATTTTTAAAGTGCCAATTGGGTTTTAATTAAGGATATTACTTAAATTAATTTGGTGTCTTTATTATTGAAGGATCAACTTGAAGGTTCAAATTGAAGAGTCAATTGGGATTGTTTTATGGTGCTACCGCCTTAGTTTTTGTCTTTGTTGGTGTGTTTGGAATGGCTATTAATGGTTAGAATTAATTAATATTTCTTTTGGGAAGAAGGTATTAATTAAAGTTCTTGTGTGTTTAGGGTCAATTGGAGGCTAGTTCGATTTAGGAATCTCTGTAATTTGAGGTAAGGATTACTTCTACCGAATCTACGCCTTTGGTGTATAAGGTGTGTAAGATGATTTTTGTGTCTGCTTTAGGGCGTTGGCTTCGAGTTTATCTGGGTTATAAATTTGTATGGATTATTCATTATTTGTTTTACCGTTTACCTGTGTTATCTGTTGCATGAGATATGTTTGGTTATTGTGATCACAATGTTTTGGTCTGAACTTAATTGGATACGGTTTCTGTTAACTTGCCTAATGATTTTGTACTTGGTGGGAAACGATAGGTTAGTTTTCAAGTCGTACGACGACTTGATTCTGACTAGCCAGTGACCAGCCTGTGTGGCGTATCGTAGACTAGTCTGTGTGGCGTATCGTCATTGAAGGTCGTGAAGGGATCTGTACGAGGTCTGTTCCGAGGTTCGTTCTGAGGGCAAGCCCATGTGACGATTTGCTTTGACAGGATCGTGAAGGGGGTCTGTTCGAGGTCTGTTCTGACATATTTGTCAATACTTAACCACCCATCTGTGTGTTGTAAAGTATAAGTCATTAGGGAAAGTTAACGGTTACCCAGTGGAGTCTGTAGTGGTTTTCTTTACTGGGTATTTTGTACTCATTCTTTCTATCTTTTATTTCAGGCAAAGGTAAGAATGGACTGGCGAGGGGCAAGTAGAACTAGTGACCATATCAGGAGGGACCAGGAGACCTATTTTCTTCCGCTTACGGTTATTTGGCATTTGTTATCTTAGAGAGTAAATTTTTTGTTGGTTTTATTTTTATCGTAATGATTTTTGGTTTAGAAAACTATTTTAGGGATCTTGTCTAGGTTTTTTTCTTATATTTTCCAATTGTTGGTTTGATTAAATGTTTTGGAAACCCTTACTATTTAATATGGATTAAATTAAAGTTTTTGTTTTGTTTTGCTTAAGTAATGATTTTTAAAATGGATTATAGTTTCAATGATTTTTACTTTAGTAATGACCTTGGGTTAAAGTTGAAAACCTGGGGCGTTATAGGCACTAAGCTCAACCTACAAAAGAAACGTAAAGCAAGATTATAGTTTAAGAGAAAGAGACAATGTGGTTGCAATCTAATCATAATTTCTAAAAAAAAAATAATTTGAAATAGTACTTGACAACGACGCCAAAAACTTGATCGACCAAATATGTATGAATGATAAATATGAGAATATATATGGCCTAAGTGCAAGCATACATTGTCGATGAAGTACTAAAATCTTTAAGTATTCCAAGAGTCAAATCACACAGAGACTATTTATGTCATTCAATTTTTCTAAGTAAAACTTTTCGATGCAAACCAAGGGATAACTAAGAGGAATTGTGTTGTGAGTGGACAAGAATTTAAATTAAAAAAACAATAAAAAATGAGAATCGAACAAGGGTTAATAATACTTCAACCTTTCGGGCTCTACAACAAAAGTGATGTTGGCGCAACTTGCGAAGATAATGAAGTATGCATAGGTAGAAATCTACACCTATTTGATCTGGTGTCCAGTTCCTTGGGAGTTTTAAGCAGCTACTACTGAATGTTCCAATGGGTAGTTGAGTCCTAGAATAATTAAGTTCAATTTTTTTACCTTATGGCGTCCCTTCTTCCTAAGATGACATGACTTTTTCTATTCCTAGGCTTTAAGTCTCACATTCTTTTGTGAAGTACACCCTAGTCTTCTCAGCACTAGAGTTCCATTATTTTGTTAAATTAAGTGATCAAGTTAATTTTCCAAATGTTTCATTGAAATCAATTAAGACAATGCATGAACGACAAGTGGTGTGAGCAAAACAGTAAGCCATAGAGACCCTAAGACATTCACACTATTGAATGCCTAGAGAGATTTAGCTCATGATGGTTAATAGAATAATTAACTTTATTATATCAAAAATCATTGCAACAATGTAGTTCCAAATAAATAAATAAAAGGTGCCTTGGAACAATTCCTCATATTCTTAGTCCTTTCGTAGGTTGATCCTGTTGAAAATAATTGTACTAAGGGTATGTGTGTAATTGTTATACCCTTCTTTATTTTCTTTTTTGTCAAAACCAATTATGGCCTATATATATGTCATCCCTTGTAGTCTTTTAATTCATTAAATAAATATACAAAATACTCATATCGTGGTTTTTTCTTCCTAAACTAGGGTTTTTCACGTATACCTGCTGTTATTCTTTCTTTTCTTCTTTTATTATTTTTCTATGGTATCAGAGCTATGGATAACAAAACCCTAGCCGTCATTGAAGAAAATCATGTTGGGTTTTATGTCCTAAAATTCGTAAATAGTAAATGTAAATCGTTAACCGTTATTAATAAACAGTTATTATTTCAATTTCAATAAATAGTTATTGATTATTTTTGTCTAATTAATCCAAATTCAATAAACTAACATCCTAAGCTGTTTTACGAGTCTTGAATAGTATGTGAAGATATACAAGGATCAATGTTCGAGATACAACTTAAAAGGTCTATAGTATAAGGATAAGATTGGGTATCTTATCCTGGTAACACTATGGATACGACCCACTTTGTATTTGATACAAACACAATGATCTAATGTGTTCGTGTAGGT
>JBBPDJ010037030.1:0-11976 GCA_037974625.1 Cucumis cinereus
AAACAACAAGCATTTTATTTAAAGTCGAGTGGTTTACTTTCAAATACATTAAACCTAAGTTCATATAAAATCCAAATCCATTCAAAATGGGGATAAAAAACATTAAAAAGTTTAAGTCTACATTTAAATTTATTATATAATAATAATAATATAATAAAATCGGGTTGGTCGGGTTGATCGGGTTACTCAATCCATAACCCAACCCAACCCGAAATATATTTTTTTAAAAAAATTTGCAACCCAATCCAACCCAAAATAAAATTTAACCCAACCCGGTTTGGGTTGGGTAATCCGGGTTGGTCGGGTTACCGATTTTTTTAAACACTCCTACCTTTCATAAATTGCCATTTATTTGTTTCTAAATTCAAGTTGTTGCTTCCTGTGATGTTCACTGCACTTCTTTTAGTTTTTTTTAGTTTTATTTTATTTATTTTTTTTAGCTTTCATTTAAATTTGTTAAGTTTCGTTTCAATATTCAGTTTTAATATTGGTTTTCCTCTATTTATTAAATTTGGGGTTCACATTGTTATCATCAAGTTGTTACCTGAATGTCATTTTTATTTAAATTTGGTGTTCATTTATATTTACATAAATTTGTTTGCGATTTTGTGTGAATCCTTTTATTAAATTGGTTGCGATTTTTGTTAAATTCGTGTTCATATTACTGCCATTTTTTAACATTTGTTGCAAATATTGAGATTAATTTGTTACTTTCATTTTTATTAAATTTGGTGTTAATATTGAGACTAATTTGTTAATGTGGATGCCTTCTACATTAAATTGGTTATTGGCGTTCATATTGACATAAATTTGTTACTGTCATTTTTGTAAAAAAAGAAAAAATTGTTGCTAAAATTGGGATTAATTTGTTACTACCATTTTCATTAAATGTGGTGGTAATGATTAATTTGTTACTGCCATTTTCATTAAATTTGGTGCTAGTGATTAATTTGTTACTACCATTTTTATTAAATTTGGTGTTAATATTGAGACTAATTTGTTACTGTAGATGTCATTTATATTAAATTGGTTGCAATTTTTATAAATTGGTGTTCAAATTGACATAAATTTGTTACTGCCATTTTTTAAAAAATTTGTTGCTAATATTGAGATTAATTTGTTACTGCCTTTTTCATTAAATTTGGTGCTAGGGATTAATTTGTTACTACCATTTTTATTAAACTTGGTGTTAATATTGAGACTAATTTGTTACTGTGGATGCCCTATATTAAATTGGTTGCAATTATTATTAAATTGGTGTTCAAATTGTCATAAAGTTTTTACTGCCATTTTTAAAAAAATTGTTCCTAATATTGGGATTAATTTGTTACTGCCTTTTTCATTAAATTTGGTGCTAGGGATTAATTTGTTACTACCATTTTTATTAAACTTGGTATTAATATTGAGACTAATTTGTTACTGTGGATGCCCTTTATATTAAATTGGTTGCAATTTTTATTAAATTGGTGTCATATTGACATTAATTTGTTATTGTCATTTTTATTAAATTTGGTGCTAATACTGGAATTAATTTGTTATTGCCTTTTTTTTATATATATATATTAAAATTGGTGCTAGTATTGGGATTTAGTTTGTTAATGTGTAAATGTTTTGTTATTATATTAGTTGGAATTGATAATTTATCATTAATTATATATATCTACATTTCATATAATTGATTTATTTATTTATTTTAAAACAAAGATTAGGATGAAATTAAATATTTAGTTTAGGGTGAGATTCTTTGTTTATCACTTTTTTTTTTTTTTTTAAATCTTGTAAGTACAAAATTCATTATAAACCTAACTTTGACAAAGAGTAGTGTTTCTGTAATACCCGACTCTTGTACTTTGAGTTGTTTGTTGTGAAAATAATAATAAAATAATAGGAGTTTTTAGTAAATTTTGTAAAAAAAGAAAAAAAAAAGAAAATGGTAAAAGGTTTAATTGGTAATTTTTGTAAAAAGAAAAGGCAAAGAAAAAGATAAGGAAAAAGAATTGAAATTATTTATTTATTATTATTATTTTATTAAAAGTGGGATGATTTTATTATTTAGTTAAAAAGAAACAATTCCTTATTTGACCGAGAGGAAGGTAGAAGAAAGGAAATTGAAAAGTGAGTTAATTTTTCATCAATTTCCCTAATTGGATGTTTGAACAGTGGGGATTTCTTTATCAACAATTGTAGTCGGCCATTTTGATGGAAAAGAAGAAGGAAATTAAAGAGAAGAAGAGGAAAAAGAGAAGAAAACCCGAGAGTTAGTGAGACAATTTTTTGGGCAAAATAGATATGAACATAGTGAAGAAAGTGATGAAATTGAGCTCAATTCTTAACCAAATTGAGTGAAATCCATGTCTAAATAGTGTAGAAAAGAGAGAGGAAGCTGATGGACAGCTCAATTTAAAGAAATTTGGCCAAGAAAACTAAGAAAATAGAGAAAGAAACCCGTTGCACTGAAAATTCACAATTTTGAGAATTGAAGTTTTTGAAGAAATTGAGGAGGTTGAAGTTGAAATTGGAGCTTCAAATTTGGTGGTAAGTTTAATAAGAAGTCTCTCTTTGATTTAGTTACAATTAATTTGATTAATTTCAGCTAGAATTAACGAATTTGATGTTTAAAAATTGAAGCAAACTCGCCGGAAAAACAGAGCCTCAAAATTTTCAGCTTGAATTCCCCTGGATTGAGAGCAAATTAGACGATCAAAACTTGAGGTAATGTAGTTTAAGTTATGGGTAATTGATTGATAATAGTTCGAACGTCCAATTTTGGCTAGAAAAGGAGAACTTTATCGTCGGAGTGTTGCCGGAGTTGTGGCCAAAAAACTGGGCAAAAATTGGAGAAAAATGGAAGGTTGAAGATGAAGTTTCAATTTTGTCCGTCATTGTATGTGCATCATTAAAGCCTACTGTCTCATTAAAGTCTAAAAACAGAATGCTTCATTTTCCTTAACCTAATTAGTATATTATTGTTAAATGCCAATTTTATCTTTGAATAAGATGCAAATTAGAGGAAAAATTGGAGAAATTAAGGAGTCTTTGATATGTTAAGGAAAAATTCAGAAAATTTAACCTAAGAACGTGTTTAGTTATTGGCTCGGTTTAATCTGTCAATTTTGGATCGTTTTTAGAAAGTTTGACGATCGGAGAAATTTACGAACCGAGAACGTTCCATCAAGTTTGTGAGTGACTTATAATTTAAAATTATGATTTTAAAGCATGTATTGTTTGAATTCCACTGAATTATTACAAAGTTTACACATTTTACGAGATAAATTTTCTAAAGCTAAACATATAGAATGTTTATGATTTCTTCGTGCCAAAATGTGCTATATAACGATAAGATACATGATTTATGAATTTACATATGCTAGTAAGCATGATTTAATATGTTTAAAGGCCGAAGATATTTTCACGTTTTATGAGATTTCAGTAAAGTATGATTTAAGCATGCTTTATTCTAAATGAAATTCAAGTTTGATTTGAATGATCTAAGTTTCATGAGTATTTCCTAATGAATACTTAAGCCAAAAGTATTTATGAACTATTTCTGTGATTTATGAGAATTTCAGTACAAACATGTGTATTCACGATTGAGACCGAGGCTAGTATACTAAGTGTGCACACTAGAGTATTTCGCTGTCATGAGTGCTGGGTTCGTCCCACCATTACAAAGATGTCGTGAGCGGTAGCTCCGCTACAACGTAGATAGCGATGTCGTGAGTGTTGAGCTTGCTCCACTACGGTAAAGACGTTGTTGATGTTGGTCCCACTGCAACGTAGATTTTGTTGTCATTAGTGCTGGATTCGCCCCAATACGATAAAGATGTTATAGGTGCTAGCCCCACTATAATGTAGTATCGCTGTCATGAGTGTTGAGCTTGCTCCACCACAGCAAAGACGTTTTTGGTACTGATCCCACCATGACATAGTTATCGCTGTCGTTAGTGTTGAGATGACTCCACTACGGCAAAGACGTTGGGAGTGTTGGATTTTCTCCACTACAACGTAGTTAGAGGATTACACATGGCTTGTTAAAGATTTCAGTTATGCATTGTTTTATGAAAGATTTAGAAACACGTTGTTTTACCAAGTTTATGATATGTTTCAGAAGTATGATATTTATGTATTTCCAAAGCATGTGATTTCTAAAGAATGTTATTTAAAGTATTTCAAAGTTTATGAATGGTTTCTAAAGTATGTTGCTTATGCCACTCACTGGGCATTAGCTCATTCTTTCAAATGTTCTTACTTTTCAGGTAGAGATCGTGATTCTCGAGGTTGACCTACTACTGCTTGTCTGCTGTCAAGTTTGAGTTTTGTTTTAGGTCATAATCATGACTCTTTATATGCATGTTTTGGTCTGTAAAATTTTATAACAAGTGTGTTGGGTGGTATGGGACACCTGTGAGATTAGTTATGTATGTAAAGTTTTATTTACATGTTTTTCAGTTATTTCCGCTGCATGTTTTTCAAGTAAGATAAGTGAAGCCGTCAGTGAGTGTGGTTAAGTTAGGAACGTTACTTACTGATTTCATGTCATCTCTTAGGCTAAGGGTAGAGAGTCTAAGAGAGGGTGTGACAGTTTCTTTATGGAGATTAAAACATTAAGGTGGATATTTTAATATTCTTGAGGTGAATAAAATATCTTTTGAAACCAAAATGAGTTTTAATGGCTCTTATGCCACTCATAATCATCAATTCATTCTTTGATCTTAGATGTGAAATTAGAATCATGAGACATTTAAAAAAAAACAAATCAAAATATTTGTTTTGTGAACCTTTTCTATAATTTAGTTTTTAAAAGATAAAAATTAATTTTAATATTGGTAACCATTTTCATGGGTGTTGTAGGGTGCTCACACCTTTCCTACACACAATTGACTCCCAAACCTAAATATGAATTTACGTACACTGCCAGAAAAGCCACCTACAATGACACTTTTAAACAGTGAAAATGAGAAGGGGGAAGAAAAAAAGTGTTGTCTTTTCCCAAAACTGCTTTTTTGACGGGAAATAACGAAAATTTTTGGATTTTGAAAATTCGTGACGCTTTTTTCGTGTCACGAATTTTCAAAATTCCACGCCTAATTCTTTTCTCACCTTTCGTCCGAAACCATCTCCTTCTTTTGCCCAACCTCCAAGCTTCTTTGTGTTCACCGTCTGCCAGGCCCACCGTCGGAGTTCCACGCACTCCGACATGAAGCTTCAACGTTTGACGTCGCTTCAACGCATGAGTCCGTCTGGCTTCATCTCCATCAATAACCATGCAAAAGCTCTATTGCCGTGCAATATTAGAGACCAAAATTTGTCCGTCCACTTCAGATTTCTTCGCTTTCTTTTTATTGCTGCGTTCAATTCACCTTGACAAACTAGGTAGGTAAATCTATTAAACGTTTGTGTCCAAAAAACATGTCCAACACTTTGACTCATCACATAGGTTACAATGTGTTTGACGAAAGGCCTCAATGAAACATTTTGTTGCTTTTTCTTTGCATTTTGTTTGTTCCAATAGAAAATCAAACCTTGAACCATATTGTATAATTTTTTGTTCGTAAACCATGGATTTGAATTATATGATGTTTATGGAAATGATTGCACGCTGTAAAACATTGACATTTTTTTTATAATTTGTGTCCAGTATAGTACTAGTTTCGATTTTATGAACTTTATTGACGTTTTGAGAATATGTACCCTATTTCTTGCCCAATTGCATTGAAGTATGAAGTGTGTCAAATTATGCCTTGTTATATTTTATTGTACTAATGTTGTTTATGGCTATGTACTTGCTAAGTTGTTACTTTTGTACTAAGGTTAGGTCATGTCAATCCTGTTATTAAACTAGTATAAATTAATTAAGTAAAAACTCTCATTCCCATCTTGGTAACATTGAGCAAATTTGTTTGTCAATCCGTTACTATGTTTGGGTTGTCAGTTTAGTTTAAGGGGCTGGTTGTGACTATGTTTGTTGTACACAGGTGTGTGAAACAACTATCTAGGGAGTATTTTTTACAATGGACAAAATCATGGATGATGGAGAATAGGATGTCTAGAGAGTATGAAGTAGGACTTGAAGCTTTTATCGAGGTTTACGTAATACCAAGGTTCCAATTCAATGTCTTAAAGAAACATGTGGTTGTTTTTTCGTTGATTTTTGTTTGTTCCAATTAGAAAATCGAACCTTGAACTAGATTCCATTATTTTTTATCCTTAAACTATGGATTTAAAATATATTATGTTTGTTCCAATTAGCTAGCTTACAATGTGTTTGAGGAAATGCCTCAATGAAACATTTGGTTAATTTTTCTTTGATTTTTGTTTGCTCGAATTAGGAAATCGAGGTCAAAGGAGATTTCATGGTTATGGGATGAAACTTTGAGAAAAAGAGAAGGAAATATGATGTGTAAGAAGGAAATATGATGTGTAGAGAAAAATGTGTCTCAAAGCATTTTCTAGTGTTTAGTTGTTATGTTTAATTATATGTGTTTAGTATTAGGTTTTATTACTTTGACAAATGTTGTGCTTATTTCAAAAGTTTCTTTTGATAATTAAAAATTGACTTAAACAATTTTAGTTTTTTTTTTGTTTTTTCTCTTAATTTTCATATGCTTACAAACTTGAGTTGATAAGTTTGTTTATGGTTCATATTGAGTTGTATTGTAATTGCATGATAGTTATATCATAAATAAACTATATATATATATATATAAACTTGAAACTTTAGTTTGTTGTAAAGTGTTCAATTAAGTTGCATTAGTCTTTTATCTTTGCTTTGATAAACTTTATAAATTTGGATTGATAAGTTTTTTATACTTTGTTGATTAGTTTTGAACACATTTTGCTTCTTTTGGCTAGTGTTATTAATGTACCAAAACTTCAATTGTTTGTTGCATAATGCAGTAGTTCAACTCTTATTAAACTTTATTTGGATACGTAATTTTTTTTCTAGATTTTTATTTTGTTCCATAGGTTTTGTTTGTTAGGCTCAAGTTTGATGTGTAATGTTAAATTTTGATTCCCATAGAGTTAGAATGAAAATAAAGAAGATTGAATTAAATAGTTAGATAAAGTTTCTAGCATATATTTGTTGTTATGCAAAGTACTATTTATATTGTTGGAAAAGGTCAATAAAAATTACTTAGTGTTGCTATACTTTGCTCCTAAGATGAAGACTTTTTGTATGTATGTTAGTTGTCTCTAATTTTATTCCTTTTTTGTTTATGTTTATACATTTTGCCAAATAAATTAAGTTGCTATTTGTATAGTTTGTCTATTTAACGAGCTTACTTTGCTTGGGTTTTAATTGAGTTTTTGTTTATGTTTATACTTTGCTTGGGTTTTGTTACTTCTCTCTGTTTAATGAGTTTTTTTATAAGTATTGCTTGAGTATCTTTTTCTTCTGTCTAAAAATAACCAATAATTGTCAAAGTTGTGGTATGAGATGAAAATAGTTGTTGACATGTGAAGTAGTTGTAAGTAATAGTTGCACATGATCAAATTTGTGATTAATGTTTAATTTGTATCAATATTTCAGGTTTTCGACAGAACTCTGGAGCGTAGATGCACTGCACGATAGATATGTGAAGTTGTACTTTTTTAAGATTAAGTTTCCATTTATTTCATTTATACAGTAGAGTAGTTATATACTAAGGACAGATATTTACTTCGAAATATAAATTGACGCTTCATTATGAATATACCGAACATTTGTCAATTTGATGATGACTTTGCTCGCACTATTTTCTTAATAATGGAAATTACAATTAATTATCGTCAATTGTTATTTTTTTGACAGGAAACAAAAAAGTAAAATATAGTCATCCTAAACCAATTTGTAACACAAATAAATTGTTATCATTGCACATATATTGACACTAATTTAAAGTCACTGAACATAAAAGCGTGACGCAAATAATGTGTCGTGAATAGCATATAATTGACAAAAAATACTCAAATTGGACCTTAATGATGACATTTCTTTTCTGTCAATGATGAATTAACAATGACACGTTTAAAATGACACAAAATAGTAACAACGACACAAAATAAGTAACGGACAAACAACGACGTTTTTTTGCCGATGTCGTTAAAACCTCTATGTTGACAGTGGATACAAGGACGCAAAATATGTGTCACGAAATTTCTTCGTGACACGTTTTTTACGTCAAATGGCAGTTTTCTTGTAATAGTAGACTAATATTTTATGGGTGACCAATCACACCTTAATATGGTTGGTGGCAAATCCATAACTATTTATGAAAATTAAATAACAGAAGACGTCGGTCTTTCCGTGTCGCGATCACGTTGTGACAATATTTATCACGAATAAACATTGATAGAAACACTGATAGACTTATGCAAGTATCTATCAATGTTTATCATTGATAGAATATGAAATTTTGTTATATTTTGTAAATATTTTCAAACACCTTTTTCATTTACAATCATTTTTCAATATTTTGATGCTAAAAAATATGAAAGTTATTAATGGTAAGATATGAGCCAACAAAAACTTAGTTAAATGACATCCAAGTGTGTGTCCATAATATTGAAGTGTGTGATTCAAATTCTTAATAACTCCTAATTATAATACTAAATCAGTGGTAAGCCATGGGTTAAGAACTTCAAGTGTGTTACGGAGTAAAGGAAATAATCATGGTTGAACCTAACATGAGCGGATATTTATTAAGAGAAAAACATAGGTTGGCAATAGGAAAATAAAATTCTGTCAAATGATTTGTTTCTTTTAGTCTTTTATTTTGTCGGTAGAGAAAAGAGAGACAGGGCTTGCATATTGCTTAATTGCTGATAACTAAAAACTCTAAGTTTTCTCATATTTTTCGTCCAACAATGGGTGTCGTCAAAATATTTATGTTGATAGAAATATCGAGGTCCCAAATTTAATAAAAATATCAATAAAATTTTTAAAAAGTTTTATGAAATTTGATATAAATTGTTATAATTGATTAATCATCAACTTAATTAGGCTATAAATGAGCATTTTTATTCATAATTTCTATAAAGTAAAGCAACATTTAGATGTCTATTGCTAATTACTATGTAAATATTGATGCAATAACATAAATTTTAAAAACAAATAGAAAAATGATTACAAAATAATATAAAGTTAGGATATTTTTAAATATAGCAAAATGAACCAAAACATTTCAAATTATAACAAATTTTTTCAGATTTTATCAATGATAGTATCTGAAATTTTACTATATTTTGTAAATATTTTTAATAGCTTTGTAATTTACAATAGTACCCTTATAAAGTTTAGGAATATTTTGAGGTGAAAGAATGTCAAAATTCTGAAAGTTTTCAATGGTAAAAGAAAAAAAGAACTTACACCTATTTAATTTTGAAGTGAAATGATGTGAAAATTTAATGAAAAAAGATTCAATGAGAGTAAAAATAAATATAGGCTTCTTTTTGTAGTTATATAAAATTAAATTTCTTTAGAAATGAAAATTTTAGATTGAAAATAAAACTTAAAATTGAGAAAATTGAAAAGTGTCATGTACCGAAAATAACATTTGCCATGTGAAACTATAGAATTGTGTGTAATTGTAATCATACAATTGAAAACTTGGACTTAGACGTAGCTAATTGAAAAAGAGTAATTGCAATTGATATTGCACTTTTAGGGTAATTAATTAAGGATATAGCAACATTTTAAAATAATTGCAAACATAACAATTTTTTTACAATCTTTCGTTCATTTTGCTTTTTGTTTTCCTTTTCTTCTCTTCTTCTCTATCCTTTCCACTTTTCTCCGGTGTAATTCCAAGAATAAGTTCTTTTTCAAAATAATGACAAAAATAGGTTTGATGGAAAAGAATAAATAAAAATGTAGTTGAAGTTGAAGCTATTATTAAAAATAGGGATTTTGGTGTGGAGCATAGTTGTATACCGAATACATGACTTCACTTAATCCAGTCACAGCCAACATGGCCAACCACGTCATCGCGCACAAAAACTGGTCAAATATTAAGACAGAAATCGTGTACATACTTGGTACACGACTTTAGTATTTTGTTGATTCTTTATAGTTTATTTAATTGTTTTTAATATATTTTAAGTATTTATTTAATAATGAAATCATAAGTATTTTAGTCAGTAATTTCAAAAACCGTTCAATCGATCAATTGAGGGGGTCACATGCCCCCGGGTCACTTCATGGATCAGCCCCTGGCAATCACCTAAATCCTAACAGGATAATTAGTTAAATTATTTTTCTATAAAAAATAGCTCAAATAAAAAGAAATACCCTGTTTACTTAATTATTTCAAAACAACCATTTTTCACTCATTTGTTTCCAAAACAAACTTATACATCCAATTGACTCGAAATACAACCTCTAACACTAAACAACAGTTGGACTCTATACGATTTGTAATCTTCTTTTCTAAAATCTAACGATTCCTTTTTCTTTTTCTATCAATAATCTACCATTTCTTGCAATCTCTCTCATTTCGGTTGATCCATTTGTTGCTACAGAGGCGTTCATAAGTGTCCTTGGGTAGATACGTGGCTGAGATCGGAGATCGTCGGAGGTCGATTCAGCCAGTTTCGTCGTTGATTATGTCATAGCAACTTTGGTTTGTCTTTCTCGATTGTTGTGAGGTCGGTCTGTGTTCTTGCTTCTTTCCCTAGAGCTTTGCTCTTTGATCATAACTTACCACCTCCGATGGACGCGTGGATTTAACCAATGGTGATCTTCAAGCTACTACTTTATGCATCTAATAAATGATGATACCATTTTTGCTTTATATCATCATGATTTGAAATAATCCTTTTTTTTTTTCTCCAAATTTCATTTGTTCTTTCTAGAAAAATTTGCACACATGGCTTCCTTTGAGAGGGTCAAATGAAATTTGACCTCATTTTTGGGAGTGAATGTGTTTTGGCCTAATGCTTGGGTAAAATTACCCAAATATCCTTCCTTTAATTTCTTCCTCATTGTCTTTAATTTCTTTCTCACTTCTTCGTCTTCCTCACTGTCTTCCTCTCTTCCTCACTTCTTCGTCTTCCTCACTGTCTTCCTCTCTTCCTCACTTCTTCGTCTTCCTCACTTTTTCGTCTTCCTCGTCTCTCATGTTGTGATCGTCGACATAGTCACCGTCAAGTTTTCGGCCGAACGTTCTCGTCTACAGAAAACAAAAATAAAAACAGTCAAAAAAATGGGAAAAATGCAAAGAGAGATCAAAGTAATTAAAAATTAATTAATTTTCAGAAAATACAATTTTCTGAATCGTTCCAGTTTTCTCTTAGAGTTAATGATAATCGAAAATCGAGTAGCATGTGTTGAGGAATCGAGTAGCGTGCGTCGAGGAATCAAGTGTCCAAAACTGAAGAAACTTAGCTTTCAAATTGAGGAATCGAGCAGCGTGAGGAGCGTGTAGCGTGTAGCGTGAGGAGCGTGTAGCGTGCAACGTGAGCAGCGTGTAACGTGTAATGTGCATCTTGTATCTTGTAGCTTGCAGCTTGCATCTTGCATCCTGCATTTTGTATCTTGCAACTTGCATCTTGCATCTTATATCGAGGATTGAGAATTGGAGATCGAGTAAATAACTAGAACAAATAATATAAAACATAAAACATAGAGCATAGAGAATCGAACATCGAGCAACGTTTAACGTGAGCAACGTGTAGCGTGTAGCTTGCAGCCCGCGCGCGAATGATGTTCAGGAATAAATTAGTAAATTCACAAGGTGCTGACGCAAGCAGAATGTCAATTTTCATTCACTTTTAAAAGTTGTGCCATTTTTCGTTTGGGCCTCCAATTGGAGGCTATCCGTACGAATCACCCTTTTTTCTAGGAATGATCAGGTATGTAGCACTATATTTAAGGTCATTTTGATGAATGACAAACCAGAAAAGTTTTTTGATTTGTAGGAAATCACATGTGGCTCACGTGTATCACGATTTTTTAAGTACGAAAATACCCTCATTGTAACTGCAGTGTAATTATTT
>JBBPDJ010037031.1:0-11967 GCA_037974625.1 Cucumis cinereus
AGTCTTGAAGTTAATATAGAGTATATATTATTAGATGTTAATTAGTAGATTGCTTTGTGAATTTGTTTCAAGGTTTTTAGATGGAACATTTGTTACATAATTAATGGTTGATTTGTGTACTTGTTGATTTTCT
This sequence comes from Cucumis cinereus, assembly GCA_037974625.1. Taxonomy (NCBI): domain Eukaryota; kingdom Viridiplantae; phylum Streptophyta; class Magnoliopsida; order Cucurbitales; family Cucurbitaceae; genus Cucumis; species Cucumis cinereus. The sequence continues at coordinate 134 of JBBPDJ010037031.1, forward strand.
TGCAATGAATGTATGCTATTTTTTCTTATGTTTACATTGTGTATTTATATAGTTTTAGGATTACAAAACAGGTACAAAACAGGGGCAAATACAAGGTACAATAAATATTATTTTTAAAAACAAATTACATACTAAACTTGACGGGGAAACACTGTCAAGAATAAAACATTACTTGACATTTGAAAATCGTCAAGCATTACATCATACTTGACAGTGAAAAACCGTCAAGAGTAACGAATGCTTGAGAGTAGAAAACCGTCAAGAATAAACTTTTCTTATTCTTGACACTGGATTACTTGACAGTAAAAAACAGTCAAGTAAAACTTTATTCTTGACGGTTTTTCACTTTCAAGTAAACTATTATTCTTGACAGTGAAAAACTGTCAAGTAAAGCTTTATTCTTGACAGTTTGTCACTGTCAAGTAAACTCTTAATTCTTGACAGTTTTGCACTGTCAAGAAAAAAACCTTATTCTTGACACTGGTTTACTTGACGGATTGAAAACCGTCAAGTAAACCCTTACTTGACAGTTTTTCACTGTCAAGTAAGCCTGTTTTTGTAGTAGTGATCGAACTCATATATCTATTTTTTTAAGTTGTGTTTGTGATTGTTTTTTAGAGTATTAGAATTAGAATTGATTTACACAAAAAAATTAATCGAGTGTTTGGTAAGATTGATTGTGCAATGCGAATAAATTTGTTAGAATAACTTTCTTGATCACGTATTCATTTTTTTTTTCTTTTAAAATATAGGGCTTCTTACATGTCTGGCAAAATAAGTTTGAAAACTTAGGTTCATAGCATAAACTTATTTACTTTTGGAAAAATAGCAAAAAAAAAAATGGTTCAACCCATGTGATATACATGTCATACACTTGATATACCTGATGCACCTGATATATCTTGATGCATACTTGATACACTACTAATATTCACTTTGATACACTTGATACAACTGTGATATACACTTGATATCCTTCTAATAACCATATGATACACTTAATATATACTTGGTACACATTTGATATACACCTGATATAACAAATATTTGGATTTATGATAAAATATTTTGAGTTTTTGTTCAGGGATTGGAAAAAGGAAATTATATATTTAATGTAAGAATATAAACCACAAACACATACTCTTATAGCTCAAACTACAATAATCTACACACGAAACACAAGCTATTATAGCCCAACTATAATAACCCAAGATTATAATAACTCTGTAATACCTGATCTTTTTGTTTAAGTTGTTTGCAGTAAAAGTATTAATAAAATATACAGAGAGTGTTTTAATAAATTTTTGGAAAGGATATTTTAGTAATTTTGTTTAAAAATTAAATTATATCAAGGACAAAGTGGTAATTTATTTGGATTTATATAAAAAAAAGTTAATAATAATTATTTTTTGAAAGAAAAAGAAAAAGAAAAAGAAAAAAAGAAAATGATTTATTTATTTATTTTGTATTTATCATGTTTAAAAAAAAAAGGAATTTGAGTTTTTAAAAAGAGTGCGGAGAGGATAAGGAAATAGAAGGGAAATTTGATATTTCTTTTAAAAATCAATCCTTCAATTCATCCAATTGGATGAAGAGAAGTCGGTAATTGTTACATATTGGGTAAATTAAATTAAGGAAGAAGAAGAAGAGAAGAAAGAAATTGAAAAAAAAAAAAGGAAACTCGAGAGAAAGAACATAGTGAAGAAAAAGAGAAAATTAAGCTTCAATTCTCAATCAATTTGGACAAAATTTGAGTCTAAAGTGATTAGAAGAGAGAGTAGAAGCTGACCGTAGCTTCAATTTAGAGGAGTTTGGCCGAAAAGACCACTGATTTTGAAGGAAAAGTGCTCGGACTGCTGGAAAATGCGAAAAAATAGACCCAAAACTTTGAAAATTAATTTCTCCGTGTACAGACCGAGTTAAGGTCTCAATTTTGGAGGTAAGCAAGATTAATAGTTTATTTAAAGTTCTGTAAAAGGAATTGAGTTGATTTGGTATGTGTAGGAAGAAATCGAAATTTTAATTCTCTGATTTAAGCTCGCCGAAAAACTGGGCAAGGGGACTTCCAAAGACGATTTCGAGCTATCCACGAAGAGTTTGAAGCTCAAAATTTGAGGTAAGCAAGTAGACTCATATAGAAGTCGTTTGTCATATGTTAGAGCATCTAATTGTTAGTAGATTGAAATAATTGGCTCGCTGAAGTTTGACTAGAGTTGTGGCCGAAAATCTGAAAATTATAAGGGAAGAAAAATGAAAGGTTGAAGATGAATTTGACTTTTTGTTGGCTGTCATCTTTTGTCCGTCATAGTAGGTCTTTAATGAAATTAAACTCCTTCCCATGGGGCTGTAGACATGTGAAGTAATGTATATTTATTATTATTATATGTGTATAATTAAGAAAAATTTGGTTTTCCTCGGTTTTCGTGCCAAGTAATTTAAAGGTCGATTCTGAATTTATTTTTCAGGAGATTTGGAGATCGAGAAAATTTACTAGTCAGGGATTGTCCGCCAAGTGTGTGAGTGATAGTATTATTTTAATATTTTAATATTAAAATAATGATTGGAATGCACGTTTTTTGAGAATTTGCATAATTTTCAGAAAATTTCAGAAAAATCCTGTTGTTCATATTTTTCGATGTACTTTCACATGGTAACTTGTTTGAAGCATGATTTAAGTGTTTTAATGAATTTCTAGTAGTTTGAATATAGTAGTATTATTTTGACACGTTTTACGAGGCAATGCTTGTTTACAAAATGAGCATGTTTTATATTATGTTAGACCCTATTTATGTTTATTGAGATGATTTTCATGATTTTCATGACTGTTGAGCATGTTTTGACTTCTATAGAACCTAAGCACGTTTTGCACGTTTTACGAGGTTTCTCGAAATCATGAGTTATGATGATTTAATGTTTCTATGAGATTTCTATCATGTTATAAGTGATGTTTATGCATGATTTCAAGTACTACGAGTTTCATGGTGATTTGAAAAATGATTTAAGATGATGATATGTTTTATGTCACTTGCAAATTTTACGATGATTTGTATTTAAGCATGTTAATCCATGTGAGCCTGAGGCTACTATACTAGATGTGTAGACTAGGGTATGTGTTGCCTGGTGAGGATTCGCCCCACCATGGCAAAGACGTTGTGAGTGAAAAAATGGTGTTGAGATTACTCCACCATAGCAAAGACGTTGCAGATGTTGGCCTCACTATAACGTAGTTTCGCTGCCTTAGTGCTGGATTCGTCCCACTTTGACAAAAGCGTTATTGTTGCTAGCCCCACTATAACGTAGAATACCATCGTTGTGTTGAGCTGGCTCCACCTCGGCGAAGACGTCGTTGGACCTGATCCAACCACGACTTAGATATAGCTTTCGTTTGTGTGAGATTACTCCACTGCAACAAGGACGTAGCTGGTGTTGGGTTTTCCCCACTACTGCGTAGTTCAGTTTGATACACATCGTTTTACAAATATTTAGATATTCATATTTTAGCATGATTTCAGTTATGCATAGTTTTACTATGATTTACAGATAAGTATCGTGCAAGCACCTTTAAAGTGTTTTCAGTTTAAATCGTGATTTATAGTTTCAGTTATGATTTGATTTATGCAAGTTTCTAAGTCGATGATTTCTAGTTATGCTATATATATGCTTTAAGTATTTTCTATTAAAGTTTTACTCACTGGCCGTTTTAGCTCATTCTTTCAAATTGTTTTCCCACTTTCCAGGTAGAGATCGTGATCCCAGAGTCTGACCTACCACAGACTGTCTGCTACTCAAGAAGTTTTAGTACTATTGTACGTTAGTAGTAAATCATGTATGTTACAGTCATAATAAGTTTTGGTACTGTGAGATGGGTTGTATAAGATAGTATGAGTTGCACTATATATATGATATTTGTTTAGTTTCCGTTGTTAGATGTTAAGTTTGAGATTTTTTATTCCGCACTTTTTAAGTTATTGGTATTGTTTAAGTCGCAGTTAAGTTAAGATGGCCTGTGAGGATCGTCAAGGTAAGGACGAGATTCGTTGGCTTCACGTTGTCTCCTAGGCTAGAGTTAGAGGGTCTGGGAGAGGGTGTGACAAACTCAGTCACTACCCCAACGCCCCCTAAAAAAGTGTTTCACGTTTTTTCACTCTAAAGTTGATAAAGATCAACTTATTCACAAAAATGTCATATTATTTTATTTACTCAAATGTCATTGGACATACTTACTTAATTGCCATTAATTTAAAGCCTTTAAAATTTTGTCATTTCCAACATTTATGTATACAAATATATGTATTAGGTGTATTAGGTGTATAAAGTGTATATATGGTGTATCAAGTGTATAAAGTGAATGTATGGTGTATCAGGCGTATTAGATCTATCAAGTGTATATCGGGTGTATCACTTGGGTTTGACTTGTTTTTTTTTTTTTGTTTTTGTCATATTTGCAAACTGAGAAAAGTGTGTGACAAGTTTGCAAATCCCTAAACTCAAATTGTCATTCACTACAATTTTCCTAAATTATATTTGCTACTAACTTTTAGTATAATTCATAACAAAATTCCAATTCTCAAGACCCATAGTTATGGAAAGAGTATAATTTGCAATAAACATTACTATAAAGGGGTCATAATAGTAATTAGATAGTAAGTTTTTTAGGGTTTTTATATATAAGTAGATGTAGTGGGTTAGTGTGGAGGGAGTGAAGAATATTGTGGGTTTTCGTTTGGGGAATTCAGGGAGAGTTTAGCACTCTTGAAAGGTCCGTGATTTACCTTGTTGTTATGATATTATGACATAGTGTAGTTTATTTATTGATATTGCAATATTTATTTCTATATTTAGTCGTTTTTGTGTGTGTGTGTGTTATTCAGTACTCTTATTATTTGGTATTCTAACAAATTGATATCAATGTTCCATTCTTCTTGGAAGTATTGCTTCTACTATAGATTTGGATGCAATATGTGCTGAGTTAAAGAAGATGTTAGGGATCATGGAATCAATGCAACAAATACCTAGAGCCTGTTTGGGGTGGGGGTTAGATGATTGGACTTCGTGTAATGATGTGACAAAATTTAATTGACTGAAATTTCTCATTCAACAATATTGAATATCACATGTAATGTATTCGTTAACAAAATAAATTCTTATAAAATATTAATCTTTACAGTTATATAATAAACATATATTTATATGAACTAAAAATGGTGTTTAAAAAAAAAGAGGGAGAGATTTTTCTCGAAAATTTAATATTTATATTTTAAAAATGTATAATTTTAAATTACTGACTTAATTAAAAAATGTATTAGTTAGTTAGATTAACATTAGCCGTTAATATCATAAGATATTAACGGTTTTGATTAAAAAATTATAAGTAAAGTAGTTAGATTAATTATATTACATGAGCCATAAGATATTAACCATTAAAGGGTCATTTGGGGCGCAGAGTTAGTTATTATAGTCTGTGAGTTATAATAAACTGTGTGTTATTATAGTGTGTCTTTGAGGTGTAAAATATTATAGTATGAGTTATTATAGTTTGTGTTTGGATGCAGAACATTATAGTCCAAATTATAGTGGTTCGTAAAATAAATTTTGGTTATCTTAGATCATTTCTCTTTTTCTACGCTATTATTTTTGTCATACATATATTTAGGTACATGAAATATCATTTTCTAAAAACGAATTTCAAATTATATCTTCCACCAATTTATGCAAACTAGTTTATTATTACATGAGATGCACGTGTTATAAAATTTTACAATATAGTATCCTTTATAGAAATTGATATATGTGATTTCATTAAACCTTGAAGAATTTCTATAAAAGAGAATAATTATAAAATTTTATAACACATGTATCTCATGTAGTAATAAACTAGTTTGTATAAATTGGTATAGGGTTTAGGGTTTAGATTTAATGAAATCACATTTCAATTTCTATAAAAGTGACTATATTATAAAATTTTATGACACGCACATCTCATGTAGTTATAAATTAGTTAGTATAAATTGGTGGAAGAAATAGTTTGAAATATGTTTTTAAAAAATGATATTTCATGTACCTAAATATATGCATGACAAAAATAATAGCGTAGAAAAATAGACATGATCTAAGATAACCAATATTTATTTTACATACCGCTATTGGACTATAATGATTTCACCACAAACACAGACTATAATAACACACAGTTTATTATAACTACTATAACAACCCGCACTGCGCTCCAAACGGTCCCTAAATAGTAATATTATAAGAACATTTAACTGAATCCAAAATAATGTTTAAAATAAATTTACTAACTAATATGCTATTTAAATTATTAAAAGAAGAATCTATTTTGATTTTTAAAAAATTAAAACACACGTGCACCTAGTAAAACACGTAGTCAAATAAAATTAAAAATTTTAGTCAAAGCTCCATTTAAAAATTAAAAAAATAAATATTCTTCTAAGGTTTTAGCTTATTTTAAATTTAACTACATTAAAATAGTTTAAAATGACACATTTAAACTAATCTAAAATCTAACCGATGATTAAATACAACAAAAAAAATTATTGTCATTACAAAATTTATAAAATATAGCAAAATTTTTGTAACACCCCAAAATTTAAGATAATTTTAATTTTATATTATCAAGTATCTTAATGTGGGTAATTTGGTTTTGGTTTGTTGGGATATTATTGATTTAATTCGAAAAGAAATTAGGAGGATTTTTGATTTGGTGAATTTTGTTTAAGAAAATTAAACTTATATATATCTGGATATATATATTTATTTAATTTAAATGGTGTTAGTTAGACGAAATAATAATTGGTGGGAGGAGTTAACGAGGAGAGAAGAAGATTTGATTGATTTGAAATAGGAAAAATGAAATATTTATTTGTATTTGAATAAGGAAAAGGGAAATATTTATTTGTGTTTGAATAAGGAAAAAGAAATAATAATAAAAGATATTAATATTATTTTCTTTATAAATAAATTAGGGTTACTTAGGAAAGCGTGAAATTTTTTCAATTTTCTTCATCTTCTTCAGTAGCGCCTCGCCACATCTATCCATTCGTTGTCGTCGCCTCTGTTGGTGGGATTTGTCGTGAAGTTGGTGGTATTTTAAGGTGGATTTGGGTACCCATTAAAGTTTAATTAATGGATTGGTTCGTATGCTTTGTGAATTTTTCTGCTGTCGTTGAACCATTTATTGTGGCTATGTTTAGGGATGTTATGAGACATCTTATTCATAGCAGGATAGTTATTGGTTGGATAACGGACTATGTGACATCTGATTTCTTGGTTATATTGTGACGACAAGTTTGAGTTTTTGTATAATTAATTGTGTGAATTATGCATGACCTGTTGTTCTATGTGATTTATGCAAAGCATGTTAACTGTACCGTGAGGAATGGATTATTGTTGTGATTGCTTCACGGATTGTGGTTTTTGTTGGATTATGGTGTCTGTTAACTCTACCTATTAGCTTTGTGTACTTGTTTGTGAGACGGATTGACAAACCTGTGTGGCGTGTGTCACGAGGGTCGGGTTAACAAGCCTGTGTGGCGTATGTTTCGACTTGATTGTCTTTGCATGTGGCTCCACAGGTTTGCTAGAACGACCGTGGCATTGGGCTGTATGGGCGTTCCTACCAAACCATTTGACTGTGTGTCGTCTAGTACAAGTTAATAGAGAGAGTTAATGGTCACCTAGTGGACTCGATGATATGTTTATGTTGAACTGTCTGTTTATGGTTTGTGTGATAAACAAGTTATTAAGTATCAATGCATAACTCGTATGTCAAGCTTAACTGTGTGGTACGTTGACATAACATATTTGGTTATGTGACGAATTGCTTGATACTGATTTAAGTGGTGATTATATGGTGAGATAACTAAATGGTTTAGTTAAGTGTTGGTGATAGTTATGGGTTGAGTTAACTGAATGGATTAGTTAACTGTTAGTGATGATTATGTGAGTAGTTAATCGAACGGTTTAGTTAACTTCTGGTGATGGTTATGGGTTGAGTTAACCGAATGGACTAACTCTCGAGTTAGCTGTTGGTGATGGGTAAACTATGTTGAGATGGACTGTATGGTTATGTGGCGGTCTGTTAGAACAAATTTCTATGAAAAAACCAAGGAGGTCGTGTGGCGATATGTCTTTATGATTTGCTATGAAAAAACCGTAAAACAGGATAAAGGTGTGAGGTGATTGTGGTTCTCATTTTTTAATTAAATTTCATAAGTGTGCTTATGAATGTTTTGGACTAAGATTGCATGTTTTGGGACTATGGTAGCTGTTTAGCCATGTTGTACTCCGTATGTGGGACGATAGCTGCTTTTGCATGTGGACCCATAGGTTTTCTAGGACGACCCTGGCACTGGACTGTATGGGCGTTCCTACCATACTGTGTGTCGTAGAGTACAGTTTAATAGAAAGTTAACAGTTAACCTAGTGGGCTCTGTAGTGGGTTCCCTACTGGGTATTTTTGTACTCACCATTTTCATGTTTATTTTTCAGGTAAGTATGAGGAAACCAACAATGTACAGGAAGGACCAGTGACCATGTGTGTGGGGACTATATTGACAAATGCTTCCGCTGTGTTGATGTGGTTATTATTGACAAATGTTTATGCTATATTTCGTAAAAAATATGAGTTTTTATTTAAGTAACAACCTCAAATTAAGGTTGAAAATTTGATGCATTACAATTTTATATTCTATTAAAAATAGATGCCGATATCAGTATTTATCGTTGCTAGATTATGAAATTTCAATCTATTTTGCTATATTTGAAAATACCCCAAAATATTTCACAAACTCAAAGTTTTTTTAAAATTTGCACTTCATTAGACTTCCTAACCTGCACTTCAAATACAATTTTGTTTACGTAGGCTATCTAAATCCAAATACTATAAGTGTAAGAAACCAAATTGAACCAACGGATCGAACTGATTTGATTTGGGTGGGTTTTTAGTACCATTTAAAAGTAACCGACCAAATATAAAATGAAATTAGGGTTTTATTATTTAAGCCACAATTTGTCGTCGCTCAGATTTCCCCACATCCCTCTCTTACACATATGTCTATTTCACTCTTATCTTTCTCTCTCACACTTCTTTTTCTCTCTTTCTCTCACATCACTTCTCTCTCGCACATATCTATTCTCTCAATTTCTCTCATTCTTTCACATCTCTCTCCGGTTTTCTTATTTTTTAAAATTTATTTTTGAGTTTAGACTATGCGCAAGTGTGTTATAATCCTTATCATTTTATTTGTATAAAACAGAAGAATGAAAACAATGGGTTTTTTTTGTACGGATGGGTCAGTTTGAGAGGAGAAAATGAAATTGGGCCTAACTTTCTAAAACCAATGATTTTTGGCCTTTTGTTTACCTCATCATGCTGTAAAATTATCCAAATATCCTTCTCACTTCTACCCTTTGATTTTTCAACCCTAACTCCCAATTCCTACGATCTTCTCCAATTTTTTCAGGTTTCCTCTCCCCTCCTCGACGACAACTTTTTTTTTTTGCGATCCACATTAATTAAAAAAGAAGAATTCGACACAAATCTGGAGAGGTTGTTGGAGTCAACAAATCTGGGGAGTTTGTTGAAATCTGCAAGTGGGGAGGTTGTTGAAGTTCACAAATATAGGGCGGTTGTTGAAGTCTGCAAGTTATTTTTTACATTGAATTTTTTTTCATTAATCTTTTTCATCAATAAAATGGGAAGGTTTGCAGATTAGATGAAATTGATCGAACCAAACACAAATCTGAATAATCGAGTAACGTGCGTCGAGTTGCGTGCGTTGAGGATCAAGTGTATGAAGTTTACAAAAGCAAATGGAAGGAACTTAGCTTTCAAACTGTGATGAGTGTGTAGCGTGAGTAACGAGTAACGTGTAGCGTGAAGAGCGAGTAGCATGTAGCGTGAAGAGAATGAAAGAAACTTAGCTTTCAAATTGTGATGAGCATGTAGCATGAGAAGCGAGTAGCGTGAGGAGCTTTGTTTTTTTCTCTCCTATTTTATTCCTTCATGCAATATGAGTTGAGAAATTAAGGGAGGTTGAGAAAGAAGCTATGAGTTGAGAAATTAAGGGAGGTTGAGAAACAGTTGAGAAAATTGGGGGATGAGGGTTGAGAAATTAAATGGAGGATATTTTGGTTATTTTTTCTTTTAATTTCACACACTTCAAATCGGAGTTGGTCCGACTCGACCAGGCGGGTCAGATATTGACTCAATCGAACATGGAGTCAGGTTGATTTTAAGGAAACCTCAATCCGACCTCCATCCATTCTATTTTAATCTACACTCAAACCACAGTTTTCTTAAGTCCATACTCCTTAAAACCTTATAGCCTAACTCCCATGCATTTCAAGGCATAATATTCCAAACCTATGCACCAAGCGCTACTAGGAGTTCATACTTAAAATTCACCCATTTGAAATAATGGCAGAGAGTGCGCTAGGGTCCAACTGAAGGTTAAACTCATTTTTAAAAATGAGATGCTTGCAAATATGACAATTAGATTCAAAATATTAGCATATATACCAACATTTTAAAAAATTGCAAATATAGTAAAATCAGTCAAAGTCTATCACTGATAGATCATGTTGCAAATATTGGTCTATCCACTACAGGAAATATGGGCTTCTGTGACACAAAGGAATAATGAAAATTGGTTTAGGAGGGATAATTTGTCATCTATGTAAAAAATGTGCATTTTGGCAGGAAAAGACAGAAGTTTCAAATTCTTTCTTTTTCTAGACATTTTTTTTGTGTCACTAAAGCACGACATTTTTTAAATGTCACATTTGACCTAATTTTTTTAAAGTTTATCCTTTTCAACAAAATAAAAAATGGTGTATTTTATAAAACATCCCATTCCAAAACCCTTCACCCAAAATTCAATCCTTCACTCGACAAATCTTTGTACCTTCTCCACGATTCTGATCACCACCTCCATCAGGCACGATGCAAGCATCGATTGCCATCTTCACCGTCCCTCTCCTCTTTCATCCGACCTTTTTCTTCTCTTCTTCACTGACTGCATCTCACTCACGAACCTCAAATTTTATGTTGTCGTCCAACTTTAATTGTCACCAAACTGGTTTGGAGTTGTTCGGTCGATTAGGGTCATGTTTTGACTGCTTAAGAGTTGTACAAGAATTTGGACAACTTCTAAGGTAACTCGACTAAACTAATTTGAATCAATGTGCTTGGTTCCAAGTGTCATCCTTTTTTTTTTTTTTAATTTGACATGTTTAAGGTATCATGGTTAAGGAACGTGAGTTTCATTGTAAAACTCATTCATGTTAGAGATATAGTTCTAAACCCTAAAAAACGTACTCCATAGTTGTGTGCTAAAAACTAGTGTACAATATTTTGGACCGTATTGAAGGAATGAGAATATACATGTTGTTTTATGTTTGAGGTTCAAGAAGTGCATCCATGATATTATTATGTTGCCCATTTGCATTCAAGTATGACTTGTGTTAATGAAAGGACTTTGTTCATTTGATTATGATTAATTGAGTTAAAAAACGTATGATCCTATTAGTCCAAAATAATGAGCTAAAAAACGTGTGATTATGATACATCGTGTTGCCCATGATTGGTTATGTGATGAAGTTTTTGATAGCTTACAATGTGTTTGATGAATGCTTCAATGAAGCATTTGGTTGATTTTTTTTTTTGTTTGTTTGTATTATAAAATCGAGGACAAGGGATGAAGCTTTGAGAAACAAAGAAGAAAAATGAATGGTGGGATTTTTAATGTGAGACACATACATATTTATTAAACTTTCTATGTTGTTTTCAAATTCAAAGTTTGTCTTAGAAA
>JBBPDJ010037032.1:0-11946 GCA_037974625.1 Cucumis cinereus
ATTTAATTTTAGTTTAATTAAAATTAAATTTAAATTAAATAACTCCCATTGGGAGTTATTTTTTGGGAAACGTGGGAGGAAACGTAGGATGCTCCCACATTTTCTCAGTTTTTCTCTAACTTCCCCTTCTTCATTTGAAAAGGGGAAGAGTGTTCTGCGTAATGGTGTAACCTAGGATTTGCAGAGAGTCTGCAGAAGAAGAAAAAAAAACCTCTCTTCTTTTATTTTTCTAAAAAAAAAAAAATCCCACAGAAAAATCCAAATTGGTTCCCACAAGTCAAACCTCATTTACTCAGAGGATAGGAGAGGTTTCAATTGGTGGTGGCTACAATTTGGAGTTTTGTAGATTTCTGAGACGACACCAAAAGTAAGTTTTTTTTTTCTTCTGTGTAATTTTATCTAAAAAGCATGCTTAGCCTATTTTAATTCAGAAAATAGTTTCTGTTTTTTTCCAATGTATGGTATTTTATTTTCCCAAAATAAAATTGAGAATGATTCTGTATTTCTTACGCTGCAATGAGTTTTTATCCCATCACCTAGTTCGTGGTAATTCTTGCGACATGGGCAGTAAAAGGCTCGAGGTATTCAAGTTGAAGGAAAACTTCCATCCTATCTACATCTATATCATAAAAATTGGGCGATGATCCTATGTTGCTAGGACAAGGCGCCGAATTGTTCTGATGTGGACCTCCTCTTTTCTCACCATTGTCCACGCCTTGGTGGAGTGGGTCATCAGCATTAGAAGATTTGAATGAGTTGTTGTCTAAGTAAATGCGGAGGTTGTGGAATGGGTCTCGTGCAAAAGTAAGGCGTCCAAATGATTTAGGCATTCCAAATCAAAAACTCCAAAACTCGCATCTACAACAAGCTGATCGCGAGAGGCTAGACTTTCCTTATATTTGGAAGATTGGTGAAGAGGTGGTAGGTTTTCTTCTTCTCGACGAGGCAGAGCATTGTCATCTTCAAGAGGAGGCAGTAGAATTTCATTTTCTAATGGAGGAGGAGAGATGTCATTCTCTGGAAGAGGCGAGAGAATGTCATTTTCAGGAGGAAGTGGTGAAGTGGTAGAGGGAAGTGGTATAATTCTGAAGTCTTGGGTTTTCGGAAAAGGGTTTATTGGAAGAGGATTGACTAAGGCTGGCATCTCATCTGGCACTTTATTTTTTGGTTTTTGTTCCGTCACCTTTATTAGCCTGCACTTTTTCACGGGGGGAGAGTGTTGTGACTGGAACGTAGAGGCTTTCTACTTCATTTACTCTGCAGCATATCTTCAAAGTAACACATATCATATTTAAGTAAACGTTTAAAAATGTTATGTAATGAAGTACCTTGGATTGTCGTCGCAGGGTCAACTTCTTTATTGAGGAAAGCGTTGAGGATGAGTTTTCCCACAGTTAAGGACAAAAACAAATGACATCGTGTTTTCTCAAAACATCCTTTTATTTCTACAGCTAGAATGCGGCCAACTTCTATAGGGATACATCGCGTGATGCAATAGATGGCCATGACTCGGTCCAGTGACACACATTTATCATGCCTTGTGGGTATCAACTTCTTCTTCACAAAATATAGCTAAACATTGGCTTCTTGAGTTAGGCTATTAGTTTCCAACCTCTTGCATCCCATTTATTTCTTGTTCAACACCTCTTCCCTTCGAAGCATGCCTTTTTTCAGGTTTCTGCTCTTCGATCTGAATACTCTTAGTCGTTGCTCTTGACTTCAGTGCCTTGGCCTGTTCAGCCTTCTTCTTGTCACCTGTCCATCCGTCTCTAGCTTCTTCTTCAGCCTTATTCTTCTACTTTTTCTCTCATTCCTTCATCTCCTCCTCCTTCAACTTTCTGTTCTTCTTAATTGCCTTCCTTCTTCCTCTTCTCCTCCTCTAAAATACTGATCTCAGCATCCAACTCATCCTCCAAAGTTTGGGCAAACGCCTCCAGCATTCTTGCCTCTTTTCTTTCTTTAGAGCCAGCAAGTGCAGCTGGCACCTTGGCTTGTAGATCCTTAAGCTTCCTCTTTGCCTCCTTTGTCTTTCTCACCAGCTCGTGGGCTAGACGCTCCACTGAGTTCGGTGCCTGAACCCTTTTTTCTTTATTATCTTCCTCCTTAGTGCCAGCCACATCTTTCATCCTCGACACAATCACCCTTTTTCCCTAGTGATGTGCTGTGGAGCTCTCGACTTTCATCTTCATCTTCTCCTTCATTCTCTACTCAAAATCCTTAAACATTTGCTTCAAGAACTTCATTGGAGATGCTCTGACCACCACCGTGCTTGGTAGAGCAATCTCAACCACTTCTTCCTCTACTCGCTCCACAAACTTCGTGGTCGCCTCCTTCTTCTCTATTTTCTTCCTTACCAACAGAGTTGTGGAGCTAGTAGAGGTAGATCTATTGTTTCTTGATCCCATTGCTTAAAAGATGTCAGAAATCTTGTCGAAAAAAGGGTTAAGGAAAGATTTGAAAGGTACAGCGATTCGGTTACTCAAAGGAATGTCATTTAATGATTAGGATGCATTAATGAAGATTAGATGACTGATAGCGGGCCAAAATCCTAAAGAAACCCAAGGTTAGAAACTTTTGGCTTTCCTCTATGTGGGGTTTTATCAACATATAAATTATCGTTTGGGCTTCTCACTGCTCCACTCACTAACCCATATGTCAAATTTATGTATCCAACAAGCCCATGGGGCTTGTCAACGCATAGGTACCAGCTAAACAAAAACAAAATAACCACTCACAAAGAGACGATTACTGGGCAGACTTCCTTGAGGTCTTACCTTCAATTCTTCTACTAATTAGCCCACTTAGACTTCCAAGTTTCGAATTGAAAAGGCTTGACCCTGCAGCAGCTCATCATTCTTTTGCATGTACTACATGATCAAGTCTTTTAAAGGTGCTGAATTGGATGTCTGATGCGTCTAATACTGCCCTTGATGCGATTTTTGATACTGCGGATGGAACCCTGATGGTCCACCTTTATTATCATTGTGACCTCCAACTTCTTGCGTGTCGCCTTGTTAATTCCCTTCCGACCTAAAATTAGGATGAGTTCTCCACCCTAGATTATAGGTTTTGGAGAAAGGATCATGCTTGACGAAGCACACAAACTCTGGATTTTATGGGCACATATCATAATTGTGGGGCTCTCTGCATCCTACATAACTAACTTAGTTGACCGCTTTAACTTGACTGGTGTTTATGGTGCATTAGTTAGGTGCCAAAGACTGTATCAGAGAAGCCATGGTGGTCATTTGTTGTTGCAGTGTGGTCACTGCATTAGTATCAACCTTAGTTGGCTAAGTCTTTCTCTTGCTAGATCTATATCCAAATTCATTATCCTTTCATTATTCATTATTTATGGACACTCTATCCAGAACATCCTTAGCCTCAGTATACACTTTATTCATCAACCCCCATGTACTAGTAGTTGCCGCATCGACTGCTTGCTGAGTGTTAAACCATCATAGAAGATTTCCATCTTCACGGATTCTGGGATTCCATTATGCGAACAGCTTTTGACCAACCTCTTGAACCTATTCCATGCCTCGCTTAACGTCTCCTTGTCCTTCTGTTCGAAATTGTTAATGTCCCTCATTCTCTTTGCATTCTCAGTGGGTGAAAAATACCTTTTCAAAAATTACTCTTGCATCCAGACGATGTACCCACTTCCGAGCATCATCTCTTAAAGAAAGGGAATAATGTCAGTCGTATTTCATCTTGAGTGACATTGGGAAAAGAGAACGTGCGACATATCTCCAAAAAACTGATCAAGTGCTCATGAGGATCCTCGCCTGAAAATCCCCCAAATTGATCCACTATTTGAATCATTTGTAACATCACTGGTTTCATTTAGAACCTTGCTCCTATAAATGTAGGTCTGACAATTCCCTAAGCAATTTCGTATAGGCTGGGAGAGGCATAATCTATGATAGGTTTGTTAATATCGTGAGCAATCAAGATTGGATGCTAAGGTTCTCTACCCTCGCTGTTGGCATTGTGTTCTGGCGTAGGGTTATCCACTAGCACTTTGTTCTAGTTGTTCTGTTGATGTCTCGTATGGTTAAACTATTCCACTAGGTTTTTTACTTTCTGGTCACGATTCTGTCGATTCCTTCACCAAAATGTTCGTTCAATCTCAGGGTTAAATACAAGGTAAGGCGTTAAGCCTTCACTCATATATTGTTTGAAAACTCTTCGGCTAAGTTTCAATACACCTTCAATTAGACCTGCAAAATAACACTGAGACTCACTTAGTAAACCACACAAATCTCCTGCAACGACGCCAAAAACTTTTTTGGTGCGTATATACGTATGGTATGCGATGGTAATCTAATGAATATGCGACAAAGTGAATGTGTGCACAAATTTTTCTAACAATGTCCAAGTGTAAACAAGACTAGGTACCTAGTAAGTCTAGGATCGAACACAGCGATTTCATGATTACAATAGCAAATGGGTCAATGTTCTTTTAGGAAAATAATCAATTAAAGCAATGATTAGGGGGAATTAATAGTATACTACTCTAACTAAACTGTGTTAATCTATCCAAATGTAAGGCAATGGATGGTATGCGTTAGCTAACCTCAAAGCAATGCAACTATTGTGTTAAGTGAAGAATGTGGTAGATATGGTTAAGAAGTCATCCTAATCTATTCATAAACATGGTAATTTCATGCACTCGGTACTAATTAAGACAAGCAGTACAAGAAATTCATTTTTTAGTGGCGCATTGAAAACGTCAATAAAGTCTAAAAAATATCGCTAAAAGTATTAGCGATGCAACTCCCTGCGTCGCTTGGACTGTCGCTGTATCCGAGTAGCTAAAAGTTTTAGCGACGCAATGCTTGCGCGTCGCTAAAAACTCCACTTTTAGTGACATATACACGTCACTAAAACTCCACTTTTAGTGACATATTGTTCGTCACTAATTATATTTTACAGCGACATATTTTTGCGCCACTAAAAATGTGACATTTAAAAAAAACCTATGATTTAACGACGTTATAGAAAACTTCGGTAAAAGTATTTTATTAATTAAAAGAATAATATCCAAATTACTATATAAACATATTGTAAAATTTTAAATATTATCTTTTAAACAAATGAAGAATTACACATTTGAGAAAGAGTTCGAAGAAATAAACTTAAGTTATAGTTATCAAGTTACACCAACTAGCTGTTGTACAAAGTTAGTTCCACGTTACGCTGTAGGCACCAATAGTTTGCATAACTAGAATTCTTATAATTGTAGTTTGTATAACAAAAATTCCTACAATATGATTTTTACATACAAAAGTATAAGATATACCAACCAAATAACTCTAATCCAATTTCAACCGAAGTCAACATCAAAATCCTGTACAGAAGAGCATTTGTGTATCAAATCTGACAAATAAAAAAATGAAATATGTAAGCGTAGAAGGAAATAATTGCTCAACCCAACAGCATGCTCCAAATTTCAAATCTAGATACTCACCCAACAAAAAAAAATTTAAACAAAGCTCAAATACACTAGCATAAGACTCAAATGAGGAGGGATATGTCAAACATAAGACTCAAAGTGAAAGGAGCATTGAGAAACATAGTTCAAATATAATAGCCCTTAAACTCTCCACAAGCCACATAGAAAAAAGAATACGAATTAGAAAATTTGGAACAAAAACTAAAATCAATATGAACTTCCTAATGGAAAAAGCATGCAGAGACAAAAACTAAAATCAATATGAACAAACACTTCAAAGCACTGAACGTAAAATCCATTTCCTTGCAAGCCCATTAACATAGAAACAAGCTAGCTCTTTTTCAATAGCTCATTTCTATATTAACAAAAGCTAAGACACTCCAACACATGTCTAAAATGAACATCAAAATATCTATATCATTTGGGAGGGATAGGGGGCGTTGAAAAGCAGAAAGAGGAAAAAAAACATTCACGAAACAACAAATAATGAATGTTGATAGCAAAATCGTATAAGAATGAAAATGGCGCACCATGCTTTCAAACATTTCTATTTAAAACTTAAACAAAAAATATCCCCTCAATGAGACTTAAACAAATTCCAATAGCAAAAAAATCTACCAAACAAGGATGAACACCAATGAAGAATTAAAGAAATGAATTCAACATGATAATGAAACTTTTAATCTAAAAAAATACAATAGAAACCATAACGTAACTCATTCTCAATAGTTGTCATTGAAAAACTTATGAACAAGACTTGAGGAGACAATAACATAGCGATAAAAAAACCCGTTAACAAAAAAAAAAATTCAATTGACTCCATGAACTTATCAACCAAAACAGTTAAACTAATCTATGACTACCATAATTGCAGGATAGTCATTGCATTACAATTATACAGAGCAGTGAATATAACACCTAATATAACACCTACTAGCAACCATATTCATTAGAAAAATACATAAACGCATAAATAAGAAGTTCTTCTCAAAAGCTAACTTATTTGTTTGAACCTAGTTTTTAAACACAGACAAGATTGAGGGGTTCAAAAACTTTGTCTATCTTGGAGACAGGAAGTTCGGTTTCTTCAACCTTCCCTTTCAAAGCAATTATTACTGCCACAAAGAAATAAAAATAATTACATTAAAGAAGACAATTCCATGATATCACAACAAGGTACAAGAAAAAAAATAGTGAACAAGAGATCTAAGAAAAATACCATTAGAAAATCCATTTGTTTCAACAATCTCCTTAGACATATGGGAGCACTCGACCTATTAAACATAAAACTCCTTACAAACAAAAACTAAAAAAATAAACCAAAGAAAAAGGGAAAAAAAAACAGCATCCATATTGACATTATCCCAGAAGAATTCCCATACTTACAGCATAAATATGGCTTGCTCCTGCCTTCGCACAAAATAGTAAAAAAATCCCAGTTCCTGCTCCCACTCAAGAACTACTTTATTTTTTATTAAAAACTTATTTTGATAAATTACATTTTGACATGTCTTAGTTCTAATTATATCCTTCAACATTTCCTACAAAGATAAACACAATAATTATAAACGCCTTACAGATTTGAATAGGTGGAATCAAAACAAAATAAAACAACAGAACATGAAAATGAGTTTAGCTAGGTTCAAATCAATGTAGGACTGAGACAAACTTACTTCGTGAATACCTGCAAAAGCAAAACTAACAAATAAACAAAATGCAATCAGGTTTAATGAGAAAAATACATGAAAATGATAGAATAATACTTGAATATACATAACAAAAAGTGAACCAACACTTTGTTGTCAATCTCGATCTTCTCCTAAAATAGCAGACAAAAAGTAGGATACAAATACTTGAGAATAGGTTCAATGAGAAGTATACATGGAAATGACTCATGCCATGTAAAAGCAATTAAAGAAACATAACATATTTTACCACCAATGACAGATCTGCGAGCTAAATCACTTACGTTTTCTTTTATACCTAAAACTAGCTTTTCTCAAAACAAATGAAAGTACCAAAACCAAGACAAACAAAAATATGGCTTAACAGTTACCAGCAAAGAAAAACAACAAAGTTAAGTTAGAAATTCTTACTAAGTCCACCTATTCTCTTCTAATTTCATCTTCAGGTTAAAATCCTTTAAAATTCATCTCCTTTTCTCTAAAACTTACCTAGAATCACCATCTTTAAAGTATTAGCTGTTGAGATTAAGAATCCAAGAACATGATTCTTGAAAAATATAAGGTGAGCCTTCAAATCGAACCAATCATTCGTCAAAGCGTGGGCGTTTAGATGCAAAGCAATTATTCGTCGGAGCGTGGACGTTTAGATTCAAAGTGTGGACGTCGTCGAATCGATTTAGAGCAATCGTCATTCGAGCAGCCTGGGTCGGAGCGTGGTCGCGATCATTCGTGAGTTTCGTGAGATGGAGCCGTTAGTGAGCTTCGTGCAGAGATGAAGTCGTTCATGAGATGGTTTTGTTGTGAGGGAGAGAGTGGTTTGTTGTGAGAAAGGAGATGAAAGAAAGAAAATTGTTAGGCTTTCTTTTTTCTAATTTTTTTTTTAATTAAAAGTGTGGGAAAGTAAAATGAGGGAGAAAATAAAAATTTTACCCACTTTTAGAAAATGAGGAAGGGGAAAGGAAAGAGGGGAGGTGTGAGAGGGAAAAAAATTTAGATTAGGGCAACGAGGGAGGGAAAATAAAAATTCAAAAAATTACTTTTAGTGGTGTCATACCCTATTGTCGCTAAAAGTTATTTACATTTATTGACACGTCACAAAATCTTTTACTGACTCTAATTTAGAGTGTGCCGCTAATAACAATTTTTTGCAACATTGTTTGTAACACGTTGCTAAAAGTTGTCTTGCTAAAAGTTGTCTTTTAGCAACGAATTTTGCTTGCATCACTAAAAAATTGTCCCTGAAAATGAATTTTCTTGTAGTGAAGCAACCTTTCGGCGCCTTGATGCTACAAATATTCTATTTCTAGATATAAATGATGCACTGAAAATGTGATAGGCCTTCTAATTTCTAAGCTATTCCTTATCTTTGCTCACTGTGGTCTAAGTTACTTACTCTTTCGAGCAGTAGACTACCTTTATTCTAAACATACTCTTTCGATGTGTTCATGTATATAGCTTGATAAAGATCTGACAAAATGAACATTATCATATTTACCTACAGATTAATTCCTAACTCCCTAACCCATTAGTGATTTTAGCTACTCATAAAACTTAGAAAAACTAAAGACATGGAGATGATGGAAAATTAGTGTTCATATTCATAAATTAAGTGTTTACACAAATTGAATCAGTAATACAAACACAAGAAATGCAGAAGAATAACACAACAATATAGAGACTCTGAATCACAATTTCTTGTTCTTCGAGAGTGATTGAATGCTTGCAAAGTTATTCGATCTTATGAGATGGATGGATGGATGGAGGAAATCTGGGCAGAGGATGTAAAATTCTGGAAATGTCAATCTGGAATTAACTAATCTTCTCTAACCGACTAACTCATTTCTGATATTTGAAAGTGGTATTTAAATATCTTGGACAACTGTCGTGCACTACGCACGTTTCGTGTTTCTCGACACCTATTTCTGCGCGTAGTGGGACTTGGACACATCAACGCCTCCTTAACACTCGACTATGCGTTAAGAGATGAATTCTCCTTAGCACTGTTTTTGATTTATGCGTGGAGATGTATTCACTTCATTTTTGCTTTCAACCCTGCGATGAACAATAACACGCGATCAAAGAATTCAAGAAATACATTTTTTTAAACACTGAACGCACATCATGCACAAAATATAAAAACAAGTGGAAATGATGTGTTTCCTTTGTGTTTCTCACCAAAATCTTAAGAGTTGGATGCATAATAACACTTACTTTTAGATGCTATCAACTAACTTTGGGTCTTGGACAAAGGGCTCAATTCTCTCATTGGCTTTAGAGAGACTCAGTTTGTTGGTTAGACCATAAACCACTTGTTCAATACAGGATCTGTCAGACTTACGAAATAAGAAGTAATTTTGGGGGTAAAATGGTAATATGGACCTAGCTGTAATTACAGACAACTTGATAATGATTGACTTACTAATTATGGTTATGTCAAGTGGACATAAACATATCTACAGTGGGAGAGTGTAACTAATGGCTTTTAGTGGAGTGTCCCGGTAGTTAACAAATGTTGGTTAACTAGGTTAAATAGTTTAGTAGATTAAGCTTGGATCATTAGAGCTCATGATCTTTAGGTCCATTAGGTCCCCATGCTAGCTCATATAAGAATAAACCTTATAACGAAGTACTGGTTTAAGGAGTAAGCGATAAATTTATACGATATATATATATATATATATATATATATATATATATATATTAATTTTGATATTTTGGAAATAAAAAACTTATTGTCAAAAGTCAATAAGTTATAAAGTTAGTGGATTTTTCCAAATTTGGGTGGGATTTTCCATCTTTAAGTGATATTATGGCTAACACAAAATATGTTTTCTGACTCCTCTTCGCTTCAACAATATTCCCATTTAAAACAAGAACAAATTGAGTGTCAATTTATTATGCATTTGAGTTTCATGAAATTTTCTTTAAATAGTAAAGATTTGATGAGATTAGATCTTCTAGGTGAATATGACTTTCCAAAGAGAAATTCTTAATAAATCTCATGTTACTCTATTTCTCTCATAACTCTCTATTTTCCATCAAATTCATCACTCATCGGATTCCACAATCATGATCTAGGATTGATAAATAGTCGAGAAGACTCTAAGTGTTAGTGATCAAGATCAATTAAGGGATAGCTTGAAATTTGAACTACAAAGGTTGTATTTCTCAAACTCAGTTTTTCCTCTTTTATCAAGCATGTTTAATCTTCTTAATCGATGCATGTAAAGTATTTTTTATCCAAATCCTTCCGCAAGCATGCTTATTACTCTTTTAGATGTAGATATCGACAATTTGAATTTACTAATATATTGACGAATGTTGTGGTCTAAAAAAAATCACAGGTATCACAAAAGTTTATAACAAAATAATGTGAACTTTTAGTAAAGTTTTATAACAAACTTGTTTAAGCTATGAACTACGATTTTAATCATGTAAATCTATAATTAGAAGTCATGATTAGTAACAGAATAATAACAGTGAAGATCGAAAAATGAACATGTTATTAAAGAAGGCTTGGTCATATGGATAGAAGGTCAAATACAATGTTCAATAGTAATATGATGACCTAGGAGGTACTAGTGTAACATTTTCATAATTTATTTGATGGTGACATTATTGCTCCTAAATCATAGACTGTCCATAATTTATTGAATGGTGATAGTATTGCTCCCAAGTCATAGACTGCCCATAATTTATTTGATGGTGATGTATTGCTCCTAATTAATAGACTTATCAAAATTTCTAACATAATTAGACGTATGTCATGCATAGGTATAAATGTCGATCCTAATGATACCAATAGATGGTACTTTGGATCTGTAGAATTGATATGGCGACCCTATAAGAAGGGTGTGTAGGTTCTTTAAACTAATGAAAACTTTTTTCCTAAAGTGAGTCCCATTAAGTAATTACTAAATTCTTTACTATACAATAATTTAATAAAAAAATTTAGAAGAGTAGAGTCGCTTCACAAAGATCAATAAATTGACATGACCAAATTCAAACACAAGTTGTAGCAATTAATTTTCTGCCATGAATAATATTAACCAACTTAATAAATGAAGATACTTAATTATTGCAATAAATTAATTATCTAAATTAACTAACTTTTCCTTCTTCTTTTATTATTGTAATGCATGAGATACTAAATTAGTTGTACCTTTTAGGATTACAAATGGTTGTCTCTCTTAGGCTTTCTCCTAAATTAGTTGAAACAATTATTGCAAAGCATGAATTCTCAAAGTTCTCTTAAGAGGTTGTCCATTACGATTATAAATGGTTTTAGCTTCAATTGTTCAACTGAGCTCTCTCTAAGTTGTCTCTCTTAGGCTTTCTCCTAAGCTCCCTGAGCTAGTCTTAACTTCTTTCCTAGACCCTTCTCAGCTCATCTTGAGCACTCTTCTAGGCTCCTATGCTCTCTTAGCCCTTTCTTAGGCTTCTTTAAGCTTCTCTTGAGCTCTCTCATAGGCTCCTCTAAGTTCCACTTAAGTTATCTCCTTGGCTCTCTTAAGTTTTCTCCCAAGCTCCTCTAAAGATCTTTCCTAGGCTCCTCTAAGCTTCACTAAGCTCAAGTCATAGATTCCACTAAATTGTCTCTAAGCTTAGGCTCTCCTGTTGGAATTGTGAAAGCATAACTGTTTTCAGTTACTACAACAACTCTATAACTACTTTTCTTTCTCTATAAATAGTTTATTTACATAATCTCTTAATGATGTTGTAATAAGAAAGATTCAGATAATTACCTTGTAATTACTTTCAACAATCTGAATAAAATCTTCTTGCTCCCTTCACAGTGGACGT
>JBBPDJ010037033.1:0-11934 GCA_037974625.1 Cucumis cinereus
AACCAATTGACTGTGTGTCGTATGTACAGGTTATTAGAGAGAGTTAACGGTCACCTAATGGAATTAGTAGTGGATTCTTTACTGGGTATATTTTATACTCATTCTTTTCTATGTTTTATTTCAGGCAAAGGTAAGAGTGGACCGGCGAGGAACAAGTGAATCCAGTGACCATATTAGGAGAGACCACGAGACCTATTTTGCTTCCGCTTACGGTTTTTGGGCATTTTTTTTCTTTATGTTCAAACTTTTGTTGACCAAAACGGACGAAAATCGACAAGTGGTATAGCTTTTGAAAAATGAACCAAAGTTCGACCTAAAATGAATTTCTAGATATAAATTGGAATCATTTGGAGGAATGTTGAAGCTTTTCCAAAAAATAAACGACCAAAGACGGCCCAGTTTCAGTTTATGCTTTTGGAAGCAAAATGACCTGCAACGATTTCCCTTTGGTATTTTCGTCCTACATCCCAAAGTTCAGGGATTCTTGCCTAAAAAATGTGCGTCCATGACCCTAAAAATGTCTCTGACACATTTGCATGAACAATATTTATCGCGAAGAGAGAAACTTGAGGTAGGACTAACGTGCGTACCAAAACGAACGAAAATACACCAGTACTACAACCTTCGAAAATTGACCTAAGTTCGGCCTAAAATGCATTTTTAGCTATAAAACGGACACATTTGGAGTAATTTTCAAGTTCTTCCCAAAAATAATTTACCAAAGACGTCCCAGACTCGATTTCTTCTTTGGGAAACATAGTGACCAACAATGATTTTCCTTTGGTATTTTCGTCCTACACAACATAGTTCAGAGATTCACTACTACAAAAAAGAGAATACTTGACACTTTGAAATTTACAATTCTTGACGGTTTTTAACTGTCAAGTAAAGTTTTTCTTTATTTAACGGATTTTAAGCGTAATAAGGTTGAATTAATTTTTTTTTTTTTGAGAAACAACGACATGCATGCCCCAAAACTTCTTTCTTCTAAATTTGTTCCCGCCCCATTTTTCATTTCCCTCCCAAAGGAAAAAACCCTAGCCCCTTTTTCTTTCTCATTCTCTTCCTCTCTCCCCTCCCCTCCACCTCACGATAGCCACACCCTTATCTCTTCCTCTCCAACGAGCTTCATTCCAGTCCTAGCCTGATCCTTTTCTTAACAACCTCGACCTTTGATTCCCTCGCAAAGATATTCAGAGGTTGTTGATTGCGGCTACATCGTGGAGGTTGTTGATTGAAAGGAACTCCGCGGCACCGACGATGTCATCCACGACTTCATTTGTGATTGAAAGGAACTCCGTGAGAGTCTGTTCGCATTGAGCTAGGGCTTGAGAATGAGAAATGGTCAGTGGCATGGAGTTCGAGGAATCGCAAAAAGCTAAGTCTTCTTTGTCTCTTTTTTCTACTACTCTCTTTAACTTCTTAAACCACAAACTCATTGTGGTGTGTCTTCTTATTTCATTTGAATGGTTTGTTTACACTCTGTATTCATCGGTAATCAAACATCGATCCAATGGCCAATTAATTTAAAGTTGATGACTCAGTCAAATATATTATCCATTTTGGTACATATGTGATCATATTGAATGGTTCTTAAACCTGCAAGTTTAATGCTTTTGGACTTGAGTTAGGAATCGATTAGATGTTTTTATTTTGAGAGAAAATATGCAACATTATATACAATAAAGTACATTTATTCTTTTTACTCTACTTCGAGGATTTCTGAAAGTATAAAACTACAGCCCCTATTAGGTTGATCAAATCTTATATGTTGGCCATTTTGTGTGCTTATTTGGAAGGTGACCTTCCTCGCTTAAGAGTTTTAGTTTTGCTTGGCAGCATTATCTAGTGCTTGCATTGC
Organism: Cucumis cinereus; assembly: GCA_037974625.1. Taxonomy (NCBI): domain Eukaryota; kingdom Viridiplantae; phylum Streptophyta; class Magnoliopsida; order Cucurbitales; family Cucurbitaceae; genus Cucumis; species Cucumis cinereus. Next base: position 1,862 of record JBBPDJ010037033.1, read on the forward strand.
TTTTCTGGGATGCAATAACGCTTGGTTAATATGTATCCTATATCATTTTTGTTCGTCTAGTTCGCACAGTTAAAGAGTATTTGAGTGGAGTAAGTTTAATCTTTTTTATGTATTTAATATTATTTTGATATATCTCTGTTAATTCATAAATGTTATGGATGGAGTTCAACTCTTTGTTTTTTGGTGTTCTTTTAGGTCAACTTTTGTTTAATCTCCCAGAATGTTTTTTTTTTTTTTTTGGAGTTGAGAGGGCAATGATAAATGAAGGTGATAAATGACAAATGGATGCATTTGTTGCACTGTTAAACATAGTTTTGTTCAAGCTTTGGAGCAACTTGCGCAGAGAAAAGAAAGGTGTGCTCTTGTAGTTATATTAAACGTGAGGATCTTGACGTCGATTATTTTGACCCAAAATGGTAGGTAGTATTTTTCTTTCAAGTTTATTGAGTTCATGGTAATCTCTTATGCTATGTTAAATTTGAATTTGATGATCATGGTTATGGGAGTCTTAGTTGTTTTTGTTTTTACATATGATATAATGCTTTTGGGTACAACATACCTTTGATGCCTAAACTTCCATAGAAGAAATAATTTAGCAACTGATAAGAATTTGATCTATAGACTTTAGTATGTGTTAACAATTTAGTTTCTATACGTTATCTATGTTTGTTATTTCCTTTACATAATTAAACCAATGTGTTATATTATTTCTTCTTTTAAAACTGTGTCAGATATGTATCAATCCTCAAGGTGGAAGGGCTTGAGATATCACAACCAGCTATCGTTCCTGTTAAATACAGGGTACACCAGCCACTTATTGCACGCAAAATAGGATCAAAAGTCACAGGTTAGTTTTACATAGCATTTTTGTAAGGATCTTTTGTACTTTTACCATTATATTGCTATTGTTTGAGGGACTTGAGTTTATAGGAATTTGAAGCGACTTCTCTCTTTTGTCATAAAAAGAAAATTCGATTTTAAACAAATTTGAAGAAGGGATGTTCTTTACTTAGATTGTTTGTGACTTTTTTTTTTCACAAAGCTTCAAACTTCGACGATCCATTTTCACTCAGCGGCTTCGATCGATTTCCCCTTTTGTGAGTTAGAGTAGTAAAAGTTACTTAGTTTTTTTTTTAAAAAAAAGATTAAGCATACTAATGAGGGTTGCTGTGAAGAAATTGATGGATTTTAAGCATACTAAGAAGGAGGAGGAGGAGGATGAGGGTTGCTGTAAAGATGAAACTCTTGTCATGTCGTTTCTACTGTTAGTATTTGGATTGCTTCCGTTTTCTATCTTTTTAACAATCTTTTTAACTATTTTCATCTCAAATGTATATTGATGTTTTTTTTTCTATGATGGCGGGTAGAAGAAGTTAAGGTATGGTTTGAAGAAGGGTTGTGCACATCTAAGGTACTTATTTTATTATGAAGGCTTTGGTTCTTCCATAAACTTATAGGATGAGTTAGTTTAACTAATGCAAGATTGTAACCAAGCCTAACTTGTGAGTCATTCATAACCATGCTCCTTTTATTTGAATCTAGGTCTGGAGAATGCCAAAATTATTGTTTGACTGATGAGGAAATCATTGACATTCTGGTGATGTACTTGAATGCAGGTCATGAATCTTCAGGCCATACCATGATGTGGGCAACTATTTTGCTGAATCAGCACCCAGAAGTTCTCAAGAAAGCCAAGGTATATACAAAATTAGGATCTTAATTAGCTTGTTTGGTCCTTAAAATCATGTCATATTTTCATACTCTGGGATAAAATTTGTGTGGTATCATATAAGATCAATCCTGATAAAAGTTGGTATGATAAACTGAACATGAGGAGATTGTGAGAAGGAGGCCCGCAGGTCAAAAGGGATTGACATTGAAAGAATGCAGGGAAATGGAATATCTCTCGAAAGTGGCCGATGAAACTCTTCGCTACGTATCATTCTCCCTTGTTGTCTTCAGAGAAGCACAAATGGATGTCAATCTCCCTTGCTATCTCTCATTTTATTTAATGTCGTATTAGCAGTTTAACATTTTAACAATGGAGGATCAAACCATCAACTCTACTAATTAGCTATGCTCAAATTGACAATATAGAAATTGCTAGAGTAGTAATTATTGAATGTTTTAACATCTCTCTCATTAGAATTGGAACAATGTGGTTGGTCGTTTCCTACAATTACATATTTGTGAGAGAGATTGAGAAATTATTCAATGAATCTGCTACTATTTACCTAGCAATTTTGCACTATTTAATATATGAAAGAGGAACTATAAATGTATTTCGAACTTTTACCTAAAGGTTATATGAAATAGTCAGGTTTTCAATTCATGAACAATTTTCTTTTGCATCCAAGAGTTAGGAGGTAGATGGGCACTGAGTAATTATTTCCTCTTATTTATTTCTCCATTGTATGAATGGTGTTTGTGTGATTGCAGGCTATCTAATTCCCAAGGGTTGGAAAGTGCTGGCTTGGTTTAGAAGCATTCACTATGACGATGAAGTTTTCTATGATGATGAAGTTTACCCAGACACAAAGAAATTTGATCGTTCAAGATGGGATATAAGTTAAGACTCATAGTTTCAATATCCTTTTTACAAGAATTTAAGTTATATCACATCAAATGAAATCCATCTCTAATTTTAATGTGTGATATCCACTCTATGTTTGGTGTTTGTATAAAGGGATTTATCCTAAAAGCACGAGAGTTTCATCCATTGGAAAACACATAATATAATGAGTTTCTTTTTTAGAAATAATGTGTTGTTGATCATCTTCAGTCTGCAAGTGGGATGGTAACATGATAAGATCATGATGTCTGATAAATTCTGGTTTCATTGGCAGGATGTAAACCACGCTGTGCTTTGCAGTTGGTTATGGGGTCGAAGATGGTATCCCATACTGGTTTATAAAGTACTTATGGGGAGGAAAGTGAGGTGACAATGGCTACATCAAGATGGAGATGGGCAAGAACATGTGTGGTAAGTTTTTTTCACATAGTACTAGAGTAGAAAATGTGTTCAATTACAGTAACCAGTTACGCCAATGACACAATTCATGTGAAATTTATTGTTTTATCTTAGTAATTAAGATTTAAAAAGATTCAAACTACTAAATCAAATAGTTCCTTACATTGTTTGGTCTGATACTTACAACTATTTGAGAAAAAAAATATAGGAATTTATGAAATCTTAAAAGATAAAGGACTTGATTGTCCGTTCAAATTGCAATGTTTCACATTTATGCTTTAAATCATGTACATGAAATAATTCATCATTTTATTGTAAAACTATTTCAACTCGAATAGTGTAATGACCCAAAGGACGTGACCTTCTGTCCAAATATGATCCCCTTCTTAGATAGGGATTTTTCATATCTATGACCTACTTTATATCTATACATGAAAATATTTACCACTTATGTCGTTGTTTGGTTTCTGTTGACAGGAAGGAGAGGTCGAAGTTGTTGTAGTTCATTCATACGAAGATGGCACCCCTCCAGCTTGTTCTCTCAAAACAAGACTGACTTTGTGTATGGGGGGGGGGGGAGGGGGAGGAGGTTAGTTAAGGTTAAGTTTCTTTGTCAATTTGTTTCAAGCTTTTGGCATGTATATTTTGAAGTTTGAAGTTTAATGTAGAGTATATTTGATGTTAAGTAGAATATTACATTTGCTCCTATATGTAGTAGAGTACTTATATCCGAAATTTAAAGTTTAGTTATGTGGTTTACTTTCTCAATTTGATTCAAGCGTTGAATATGTAAAATGCAATGAATGTATATAGTGGCAAAACAAGGACAAAACAAGGACAAAACAAGGACAAAACAGGTGCAAATACAAGTACAATAAATATTAAATATTTTAAAAAAAATTACAAAATTTTCTTGACAGTGAAACAATGTCAAGTATAGTGTAAACCTTGACAATTATAAACCGTCAAGAATAACGAATTCTTGACAGTAGAAAACCGTCAAAATTAAACTTCTCCTTATTCTTGACACTGGATTACTTAACCGTGAAAACTGTAAAGTAAAACTTTATTCTTGACAGTGGATAGCTGTCAAGTAAACTCTTATTCTTGACAATTTTTCAATGTCAAGAAAAAAATGCTTATTCTTGACACTTGATTACTTGACGAATTTAAAACCGTCAAGTAATCCTTTACTTGAAAGTTTTTCGCTCTCAAGCAAATCCTTTGTTGTAGTAGTGATTCTTCACTCAGAAATGCACGTCCTTGACCCTAAACATGTCTGTGACACATTTGCATGAGCTATATAAGTTGCTCTGTGTGAAACTTGAAGTAGGACGAAAGTGCGGACCAAAACAGACGAAAATCGACCAGTGGTATAGCTTTTTAAAAATTGACTAAAGTTCGACCTAAAACGCATTTCTAGGTATAAAATGGGCTCATTTGGAGGAATGTTGATGTTTTTCCCAAAAATAAATGACCAAATACGTCCCAGACTCAGTTTCCGCTTTGGCAAAACAAAATGACTTACAACGATTTTCGTTTAGTATTTTCGTCCTACACGCCGTTGTTCAGGGATTCTTACCTCAGAAACACGGGTCCATGACATTAAACATGTCTCTGACACATTTGCATGAACTACATAGGTCGCGAAGAGAGAAACTTGAGGTAGAATTGACGAACGGACCAAAACGGAAGAAAGTCCACGAATACTATGGTCTTCGAAAAATGGACCAAATTTCGACCTAAAATGCATTTCTAGCTATAAAACGGGCTCATTTGGAGTAGTTGTTAAGTTTTTCCCAATAAACAATTTACGAAAGACGTTCCAAACTCGGTTTCTTCTTTTGGGAACAAACTATCATGAAACGATTTCCCTTCGGTATTTTTCGTCTCACACACTATAGTTCAGAGATTCTTGGCTCAAATATGCGCGTCCTTGACCCTAAACATGTCTCTGACATATTTGCATGAACTATATAAGTCGCTAAGATTGGCACTTGTGGTAGGACGAATGTGCGGACCAAAACAGACAAAAATCGACCATTGGTATAGCTTTTTTAAAAATGGACTAAAGTTCGACCTAAAATGCATTTCTAGGTATAAAATGGGGCATTTGGAGAAATGTTGATGTTTTTCCTAAAAATAAACTACCAAATATGTCCCAGACTCAGTTTCTGCTTTGGCAAAACAAAATGACCTACAACGATTTTCCTTTAGTATTTTCATCCTATACCCTGTTGTTCAGGCATTCTTACCTCAGAAACACGAGTCCATGACCATAAACATGTCTCTGACACATTTACATGAACTATATAGGTCGCGAGAAGAGAAACTTGAGGTAGAACTGACGTGCGTACCAAAACGGATGAAAGTCCACTAATACTGTGGCCTTCAAAAAATGGACCAAAGTGCGGCCTAAAATGCATTTCTATCTATAAAATGAGCTCATTTTGAGTAGTTTTTAAGTTCTTACCAAAAAATAATTTACAAAAGACGTCCTAGACTCGGTTTCTACTTTTGGAAACAAACTATCCAAAAACGATTTTTTTTTTGTATTTTCATCCTACATCCCATAGTTTAGAGATTCTTTGCTCAGAAATGCGTGTTCTTGAGCCTAAACATGTCTCTGACCCATTTGCACGAACTATATAGGTCGCTAAGATTGGAACTTGTGGTAGGACAAATGTGCGGACAAAATCGGATGAAAATCGACCAGTGGTATAGCTTTTTAAAAAAGGACCAAAGTTTGACCTAAAATGCATTTCTAGGTTTAAAATGGGCTCATTTGCAGGAATGTTAAAGTTTTTCCCAAAAATAAACAATCATAGACGTCCCAGACTCAGTTTCTGCTTTGGGGAACAAAATAACCTGCAATGATTTCCCTTTAGTATTTTCGTCATACACCCCGTAGTTCAAGGATTCTTGCCTCAGAAACAAGCGTCCATGACCATTAACATGTCTCTGACACCTTTGCATGAATTATATAGGTCGAGAAGAGAGAAACTTGAGGTAGAACTAACATGCAGACAAAAACAAACGAAAGTCCACAAATACTATGGGCTTCTAAAAATGGACAAAAGTTTGACCTAAAATGCATTTCTAGCTATAAAACAAGTTCATTTGATGTAATTGTTAAGTTTTTCCCAAAAAAATAATTTATGAAATACGTTCCAGACTCGATTTCTGCTTTTAGGAACAAACTATCCAGAAACGATTTCCCTTTGGTATTTTCGTCCTACTCCCCATAGTTCAGAAATTCTTGGCTCACAAATGCGCGTCCTTGACCCTAAACATGTCTCTGGCACATTTGCATGAACAATATAGGTCGCTAAGATTGAAACTTGTTGTAGGACTAATGTACGGACCAAAACGAACCAAAATTGACCAGTGGTATAGCTTTTTAAAAATAAATCAAAGTTCGACCTAAAATGCATTTCTAGGTTTTGAATGGGCTCATTTGGTGCAATGTTGGAGTTTTTCCCTAAAAATAAACGATCAAAGATGTCCTAGACTCAGTTTCTGCTTTGGGGAACAAAATGACCTGCAACGATTTCGCTTTGGTATTTTCGCCCTACACCCTGAAGTTCAAGGATTCTTGCCTCAGAAACAGGCTTCCATGACCCTACACATGTCTCTGACACATTTATATGAACTAAATAAGTCGCAAAGAGAGAAACTTAAGTTAGAACTAACGTGCGGACCAAAACGGACGAAAGTCCACCAATACTATGGCCTTCAGAAAATGGACCAAAGTTCGGCCTAAACTGCATTTATAGCTATAAAACGTGTTCATTTAGAGTAATTGTTAGTTTTTTTCAAAAATTAATTTACGAAAGACGTCCCAGACTCGGTTTCTTCTTTTGGGAACAAACTATCCACAAACGATTTCCTTTTGGTGTTTTCGTCCTACACCCCATAGTTCAAATATTCTTGGCTCAGAAATGCGCGTCCTTGATCCTAAACATGTCTCTGACACATTTGCATGCACTATATTGGTTGTTAAGATTGAAACTTGCGGTAGGACGAATGTGCGGACCAAATTGGACGTAAATCGACCAGTGGTATAGCTTACGAGAAATGGACAAAAGTTCGACCTAAAATGCATTTCTAGGTTTAAAATGGGCTCATTTGGAGGAATGTTTAAGTTTTTCCCAAAAATAAACGATCAAAGACGTCTCAGACTCCGTTTCTACTTTGGGGAACAAAATGACCTACAAAGACTTACCTTTGGTATATTCGTCCTACACCCCGTAGTTTAGGGATTCTTGCCTCTGAAACACGTGTCCATGACCCTAAACATTTCTCTGAAAAATTTGCATGAACTATATAGGTCGCAAAGAGAGAAAGTTGAGTTAGAACTAACGTGCCGACCAAAACGAACAAAAGTCCACCATTATTATGGCCTTCGAAAAATGGACCAAAGTTGGGCCTAAAATACATTTCTATCTATAAAACGAGCTGATTTGGAGTAATTGTTAAGTTTTACCCAAAATTAAATTTACAAAAGACATCGAAGACTCGGTTTCTGCTTTTGGAAACAAACTATTCAGAAACGATTTCCCTTTGGTATTTTCGTCCTACACCCCATAGTTTAGAGATTCTTTGTTCAGAAATGCGCGTCATTGACCCTAAACATGTCTCTGACACAATTGCATAAACTATATAGGTCGCTAAGATTGAAACTTGTGGTAGGACGAATGTGCGGACCAAAACGGACGAAAATCGACTAGTGGTATAGCTTTCTAAAAATGGACCAAAGTTCGACCTAAAATGCATTTCTAGGTTTAAAATGGGCTCATTTGGAGGAATGTTGAAGTTTTTCCCAAAAATAAACGATCAAAGACATCTCAGACTCAGTTTCTGCTTTCGGGAACAAAATGACCTACAAGGATTTTTCTTTGGTATTTTCGTCCTACAGCCCTAGTTCAGGGATTCTTGCCTCTGAAACACGCGTCCATGACCGTAAACATGTCTTTGACACATTTGCATAAACTATATATGTAATACTCGACTTTTTCTTTGAATTTAAGTTGTTGTTGCAAATTTATTAATAAAATATTGGACGGTATTTAATTTTTTATAAAGGATATTTTAGTAATTTTGTTAAGAATTGGTAAAAATTTAATTTTGTAGTTTTCTTAAAAATAAATAAAATATTGTTGATAAAAAAAAGAATAGGAAAAAGAAAATGGAAAAAGATATTTATTTATTTATTTATTTAATTATTTTGTATTTATCATTTATTTTTTTTTTTAAAAAAAAGAAATTGGGAATTGTTTTTTTTAAATTGTGTGCCAAGAAGGATAAGGAAGAGATTTGATGAAAATTGGATGAGAATTAGGTGATTTTTAACCTTAAAAACACTTTAACTGATTCTGGAATGAAAAGAAGAGAGAATTGGAAGGGATGAAGAAGAGGGCCGAGAGAGAGAGAGAGTTTGAAGAAGGAAAATTCTGGGCAAATTTGTTATTGAGTGTTGTGGGAAGAATAAAGAAATTGAGCTCGAATCTTGGCCAAATTAAGCAAAATTTTTGTCTAAATTGCTTAGAAAAGAGAGAGGAAGCTGAAGCACGGCTCAATTTGAAGAAATTTGGCCGAAGAGACCACTGAATTTGAAGGAAAAGAGCTCGGGTTGCTGGAAATTGCGAAAAAATGGACCCGAAACTTTGAAAATCAAATTCTCCGTCTACAGGCCGAATTAAGATCTAATTTTTGGAGGTAAGCTAGATTATTAGTTCATTTAGAGTTCTGTAAAAGGAATTGAGTTAATTTGGTCTGTGTAGGGAGAAATTGAAGCTGCAATTTTCTGTTTTAAGCTCGCCGGAAAACTGAGTAACGTGACTTCCAGAGACAAATTCGAGCTATCCATGAAGAGTTTGAAGCTAATTTTTTGAGGTAAGCAAATAGACTCATGTAGAAAACGTTTGGCATAGGTTAGAGCTTCTAATTGTAAGTAGATTGAGAGAATTGTCTCGTTGAAGTTGAGTTAATGAAGCTGCCAGAAAAAATTTTGTTTTCTTGAGTTTGAACCTGTGAAGAAGAAGATGAATTAATATTATTATTATTATTATTATTATTATTATTATTTATATATGTAATTGTAATTATATTTATAAATAATATATTTAGTAGAAAATAATAATTTTATAAAGGGAAAATTAAGAAAAATTCGATTTTCCTCGATTTTCGTGCCAAGTGATTTAAGGATCGATTCTGAATTTATTTTCAAGAGATTTGGAGATTGGGAAAATTTACGAGCCTGGGATAGCCCGCCAAGTTTTTGAGTGATAGTATTATTTTAATATTTAATATTAAAATAATTACCGAAATGCACGTTTTTTGAGAATTTGCAAAACATTTTAGAAAATTTCAGAAAAATCATGTTGTTCATATTTTTTGATGTATTTTCGCATGGTAACTTGTTTGAAGCATGATTTAATTATTTTAAGACATTTTCAGTTGTTTGAATATAATAATATTATATTGACACGTTTTACGAGACAATGCATGTTTTATAATATGTTAGGCTCTCTCTATATTTACTTAGATGATTTTCATAACTGTTTGAGCATGTTTCGACTGCTATAGGGCGTAGGCACGTTTTGCACATTTTACGAGATTTCTCGAAATCATAACTTATGATAGTTTAATGTTTTTATAAGATTTCTACCATGTTATAAATGATGTTTAAGCATGATTTCGAGTACTACGAGCTTTATGCAGATTTGAAAAATGATTTAAGATGATCCTATGTTTTATGTGACTTGCACGTTTTACGATGATTTGTTTTTATGCATGTGTATCCATGTGAGCCTGAGGCTACTATACTAGGTGTGCACACTAGGGTATGCGTGAAGGTTCGCCACACCATGGCAAAGACGTTGTGGGCGGTGGCTCCGCTACTTCGTAGTTGTACGCTGTCATGTTGTTGAGATTACTCCACCATGACAAAGACGTTGCAAGTGTTGGCCCCACTGAAACGTAGATTCGCTACCTTAGTGCTGGGTTCGCCCCACTTTGGCAAGGGCGTTATAGTTGTTAGCCCCACTATAACGTAGGATACCGTCGTTGTGTTGAGCTGACTCCACCTCGACGAAGACGT
>JBBPDJ010037034.1:0-11932 GCA_037974625.1 Cucumis cinereus
TGAAAAACTTTGTCGCACGGGTATGTGAAAAACTTTCAAAGTCGCGCGGGTCTGCCTTCGTTCGTCGTCGAAGTTGCAAACCAATCGTCGTCGCAAACCAATCGAAGTCGCAAAATCACTGTCGCAAAACCAATCGAAGTCGCAAAATCGCCGTTAAAGTCACAGAATCACCGTCGAAGTCGCAGAAATCGTCGTCGTCCGAACCTGCGTGTTCGTCGTCGTCCGTCGCAAGCTTCATGTGAGCCGTCGTCTGCCTGTTCGTCCACCGTAGTCCGTCGGCTGTGGGTAGTATTGGTGATGGGTGAGCGTGAGGGTTCGTGAGGTTTGGGGAGGGTTAGGGAGAAAATATTGTTTTTCTTTTTTGTTTAATGAAAACAAGAGGAGGGAATAAAAAACTAGGGAAAAATCATTTTTGGAAAATTTTTAGCAACATTCATGTTTGTTGCTAAAAGTAATTAACCTTTAGTGACATTTTGAAAATTCTTATAATGACACAGACTAAAATTGTGTCACTAAAAATAATCTTTTGTGACACCTTTTTTTCGCGACAAAAATGACTTGCGCCACTTAAACTTTGTCACTGAATATTGAATTTCTTGTAGTGTCCCTAGAATTTTGTAGCTACTCTCGAACAAGCTCTATTGTTGAGTCTAGTAAGTATTTATATTTTTTTTACTATAGATAGTCCTCTTAGTTTTTTATGTTTGCTCTCTTGTGTTTTTTTCTTAGTGAAACATAAACCTTAAATGTATAACCCAAAATCAATTTTACAATTGTTTTAAGTGATTTAGGGTTATCTGACACATATTTAGAAAGTTTTTTGTTATTTTTTTTATCACGCAACTTCCAAACTTCAAATCTTCAATCCCAAATCAATTATATACATGTTTTATGTGATTTAGTTTTATGAATCCACTAAACATCAAATTATTAATTAGATTTTATTTAATAAATGTGATATAATTTTAACATTTTTCAGTTTTATTCTTTGTAATAACATTTAAGTAGGGTTAATTTAGTCTTTTTATGCTGGATTGGGTTTTTATTGGGAAAACTATTTAAGCCTTGTTATTGGTTTGTAAAGAAAAAGTTTTTGGCACAATAAATTTCGAATGAGATTTTTCTCTATGTTGATGACAGAGATTCATCACCAACCTTTGCAATTCTTGATCTAGGGTTACATATGTGAGTATTCAGGTAACTTTGATCATCTTGCTTGTGGAGTGTTTAAATCTTGAGTCTTATCTCTTGGTCTTCGATAAAAAAAATAATTCAATTCTAGTCATTCTCGTTGGATTATTATCCAATTGACTTAGGGGTTTTAGTTTTTTATATTAGGGGTTCACTAATTGGGTTCCTAATTTTCAAATATTAAGGTTTCTATATCATTTAGTATCAAAGCCTAGACTCTAGATTGGGTATATGTTTAATTTTTTTTTATTGAGTCTCGATTTTAACTAGATTTTAATAAGGGTTTTCTTTTGTTCTTGTTTGAAAAAAAATTGTGTTCTAAGAGGAGGAGACGACAAGAGGGTCAGGTGGACATATGGCTAGAATTGAGAGAGCTCATAAAGAGTCGATTTGTACCAAAACATTACTTGAGAGATTGTGCACAATGACTTCATGCGTTATACCAAGGGAGCAAAAGTGTGAACACTTACTATGAAGAACTGTTGTTACTACTTGAGGAGGCTGAGGAAGAGAAAACTACCGTGGATCGATCCTACAATGGACTTAATGAGAAAATTGTCGATACGCATGCGACCGAAAAGAAATTCGACCTTGTGAGGACTTAGAAGAAATGGTGCACGTTGCCATTAAGATGGAAAGGCTACTCCAAATGAAATTTTCAAGGTACACTAAATTCAAGTTCAACTTTAATGCCACCACTAGTAAAGAGAAGCGTAATAATGTTGTGTCAATGCATGAACATGATGTTTTGTCTAATAAGTCATTAGATTGCAAGGACTCACATGATTTAATATTGGCACTGTTGTTGAACCATTTACTATTGAGGAAGCATGTGTTAATGACAGTGGGGTAGAGGAAGCAGATGGTCGTGATCTTGAAACTGACATACTTTCTAGTCCATTAGAGTCCAAAGGAATATATGATCCTATTGTTGTATCATTGCTTCCAAGAGAAGAAAAACTTATTGTGTGTGAGTTGGAAGACAAAAGTTATGACATTGAGAAAAAAACAACAAAAATATATGAAAAAGAAAAAAAAAGGCAAACATTGGTAAGATAAAAGCCAAGAATGTGAGTTTGAAAATTTGTGAGGATAACCAAATAGTTGGTTTTCTAATAGATGAGCTTCCATCAAGTTTGCTTAGTTTCTCTTTTAAGTTTTTGTAGGATTTTAAAGCTTTGATTATGAAACAAAGCTCAATGATTATGTCAAGTTCTTTTGATAGTCACAAATTGAATGACGATTGGAAAGACCAGTATTCTTTCCAGTAGGAGAAATCCAAGATGGTGTCTACCTTTGATATCTCATGACTTCAATGATGCTTTGCAAGGGAGACCATCCAAGAGAAGTCTAAGGAGATTGACATCGTTTTCTTCTCATGACTTCAAGACTGTTTTACAAGGCTTTGATTTGGATTTGAGGATGAATTCTTCAAAAGAAGGAGATGATGATATGAACCGACCAAGCATTAAATTATTAATTAGATTTTATTTAATAATTGTGATGTAATTTTAATATTTTTCTAGTTTTATCCTTTTTAATAACATTTAAGTATGGTTAATTTACTATTTTTAGGATAGATTATGATTTTTATTGGGAAGACTATTTAAGCTATTAGGTTATAAGAAAATATTTTTGGCACAATGAATTTGGAATAAGATTTTTGTCTGTGTTGATGAAAGAGATTCATCACTAACCTTTGGAATTCTTGATCTAGGGTTGCATGCTTAAGCATTCAGGTAAGTCTGATCATCTTGTTTGTGGAGTGTTCAAACCTTGAGTCTTATCTCTCGATCTTCGATCAAAAGATAATTCAATTTTAGTCTTTCCCTTTCTTTGTTGTTAAATTGACTTGGAGGTTTTAGTTTTGATATTAGAGGTTCACCAATTGAGTTCCTAATTTTCAAATCCTAAGGTTTTCATATCATTTAGGGTGATTCTACACATGCTTTAGGAAGTTTTTAGGTACGGTTCTTGTATCTCGCAAACATCTTACAAACATTTTGTAAACATCTCGTAACTTCTAAACTTTAAATGTCCAATTCCTAATCAATTATATATTTATTTTATGTGATTTAGGGTGATTCTACACATGTTTTAGGGAGTCTTTAGCTACATTCTTGTATCTCGCAAACATCTCGCACACATCTAGCAAATTAAATTTGAAATACCAACTCCAAATCAAATCTATACTTGTTTTATGTGATTTATAGTGATTTTACAACATGTTTGATGAAGTTTTTAGCTATTTTTTAAAATCTTACAAATATCTCGCAATGTCAAAATTTGAAATACCCAACTTCAAATCAATTATATACTTGATTTAGGGTGATTTTATAACATGTTTGAGGAGTTTCTTTAGCTATTTTTTTAATCTCGCAACAGACTACTACAAAAAGAAGCACTCTCTTGACGATTTTAAAATGTCAAGAATTTATATTCTTGATGATTTCAAAATTGTCCTTGAAGCCACCGTTAAGAATGTCGAAGTTCACGACAATTTAAAATCTTTAAGAAAAATGAACGTTGACAGTTAAAATGCGTCAAGAATGTTAATATTTACTACAGTTCAAAACCGTTAAGAATGATACGTAAAAATCGTCAAGAAAAATGATTGTTGACAGTCAAGAAACGTCAAGAAAGTTGATATTCATGACAGTTAAAAGTCGTCAAGTTAGTTCATATTGACGACAGATAAAAATCGTCAAGAAAGTGATGTTTCATTTTTACTTGACACGTAAAAATCGTCAAAAATTGGTATTTTATACATTTTATAACCGTAAAAAATTTTGACATTTTTGAGATTTAGAAAGCATAAAGAATGCACTTATTTATGACAATTTAAAACCGTTTAACTTGTTTTTTATTTTTTTAAATTACAATTTTTATATTTTTCTACAATTTGACTATATTTTGTTCCTTGTTTTGGCTCTGTAGCACTTGTATTGTGGTCCAACAATCAAATAAATATTTAACATAATACAAATTTCAAGACTTTGAACATATATATACAATTGCTAACAACCTCAAACTTTAAGATTTACCAAAAAAATATATATCATTTCATAAAACCAAAGTCAGCCACAATGTGAAAGTCAACAAATACATATTTGTAGCCAAAAGTATCATAAATCTAATCTGCCTATCCCAACCATATGTCTAAATTATCCACTATAAACAAAAACCAATAATATATTATAATACTTCCAAGATTTATAATGAAGAACTCCCCTCCGTCCACCTTCAAATTGTACAAACCACACTCCCTTCAAAGTCGTGTACCAGACTTTCATTTGCCCTCGTGCTATGGGCGTTTTATTTTTTACAATTTTATTATTTTTAAATTGTTTTATATATATTTTTATATTCAACTTACATTGAAAATGTGGTGTCGTGGTGTAGTTGGTTATCACGTCAGTCTAACACACTGAAGGTCTCCGGTTCGAATCCGGGCGACGCCACTGTTTTTCTTTTCTTTTTCTATTTTTATTATAATCTTCTTCTTCTTTTCTTTTTTTTCTTTTTTAAACTTTGTTTTTTTCTCTTTAATCAATAGTGATTTTTTTCTCTTTTGTTCTTTTTCTTTAGAAGAACTTTCCATCTTATTTAATTGTGTGGGCATGAACACTTTTCAATAAAAATTATTTAAAAAAACTTGTGAAAAAAATGAAAATTTTCATTTTTGTATTTACAGGTGGTATTTTGTTGATATTTTTCCTATATTTATATAGGTACTAATTGAAAATCATACGTGTCAACAAAAGCTTAGCTCATCTAGCATTCAAATGAACTAATAATCATAAGATTTGTCGTTTGAATCTCCTGTACCCAATTGTTGTACTAAAAAATTGAGAACTATGCATGTTATTGTATGTTGTATAATTTTTCGGTAATGTAATTTTTATTTTTATTTTATTGTAACAATGTTTTATGCATTGTATTTGATATATATGATCTACTCAAACTAGAAGCACCAATTTATTGTCTAATAGTTTTGGAAAATGCTTGTCGCAAATGGTCTATCAAATCGTTGAATCTTCTTTAGATATACTATACAAAATTGTTTCATTGTAGAACTACACTTAATATTACTAGTACGAAACAAAGGTATGTAAATCATGTCGTATAACTTTCAAGAAAAATATAAAAAATAAACACTCTTTTGTGCCATTTACAATGACAAGAAGTTTCATTAAGTTAAGCCAAGTAGAATTTAGGAAGAATCAAGCTTCCTTTATGGAACAAAAGCTTCAAGTGGGACTTGACAACAAAAGCTTCCACATAAATTGGAATTAAAAGGAAATGGGAGATAGTAACATCCAAAATTTTAGGGAATTTTTAATTAATTACCTTTATTATTTGGGTGTATCTAGATATTGTGACTAAAATTTGATTATTTGATAAGATAATTCAAGTGGAGATTTATGTATTTAATAAAAAGAGAAAGGAAATTTGACTTATTTGAAAAAAAGAAGAGAATATGAATTTTTAAGATATATATATATATATATATATTAATTATTGAAAAAGGGAAATAAATAGATAATAATTATTTATTATTTAGTTATAAATAAATTAAAAGGTTCCTTGGAGTGTGTGAAGTTAAAAAATTAAAATTTTTCTCCTCACCACGTGAACGCCGCCTCCTTTCACTGTCTAACCTTCTTCCCGTCGGCCAAGACCCATCTCCGTTCTCCCATCTAACGCACGTCGCACTACCGATACCGCGTCTTCCTAAGCCACCAACGTGCTAAGAAGGTTATCAGTCGTTGCGTCTTCCTCAACCACGAATGCATCGAGCTCCATTTCAAACAACCGCCGCTGAGTCTCGGGAATATTAATTAAATATAATTTGATTAATTAATTAGAAACTGGTGAGGATAAATAGTTCTTGTGATTTGAAAATAATAGAGGTTTGCTTACGAAAATATTTTCCTTTATTTCCCTCTACAGTTTTCTCTCAAACATTCTCAAATCTAAAAAGGTTCTCACAAACCAAATCTCAATTACTCAAAAGATAGAAAATGTTCCAAGTGATAGAAAATGTTCTAAGTGGTAAGTTCATCTCTTCTCTCAAATTTTATTTTATCATAAAAGAATGCTTAACCATTTATTATTTTACAGTAAAATTTTGTTTCTGTATTTTTTTCAATGTATTGGTATTTTTAATTTCTCATATTAAATTTGAGTAATGATTCCATATTTATTTTTCGCTCCGCAAGGGCTTTCATCCCTTCAATTTTGTTGTGTTATTTTTTTGCATTCTTTGTATTTGTACTTTATGATTCAATTTGTGTAAACGTTTGATTTTACCATGAAATTACCATGTTTATGAATAGATTAGGATGACTCTTTAACCTTGTCTACCATATTGTTCACTTAACACAATACTTGCATTATTTTGAGGTTAGCTAACACACAACCATCCACTGCATCACAATTAGGTAGCTTAACTTAGATTAGTTAAATTAGTCTAGTTTAAATTCTCCCTACCATTATTTTAATTACTTATTTTTCGAAAGAATGTTGATCCACTCTGAAAAACGGATTAGGATCTTGCAGTAGTATTTACACTAATAACAATATAGATGCAATAAGATAAAACTTATAATAAGAAGAGATAAACACAAAGACATTGTTAACCCAGTTCGGCAACATAGCCTACGTCTTGAGGGTTTTCACCCTGATGAGATCTTTATTATTATTATCACAGAAACTCCTCAAAGTTCATAGAGTTACAATACTTGTCATAACTTAGGATAATAACTACAGTAGCACAGATACAACAGAGATATCTTCTCCGCTAATACTCATCTCCACGAATCACCGAATCGTTTGGTAATCTGTCTTTACTGTATTCTTGATAATCTCATATAATCACAGGCTCCCCCTGTTTAAGTACTTCAAGATATTTGTCAAAGAGTTCTCCCCCTCAAGAGGCTCACACCATGTAAAACGAACTTTCACACCTTTTAGATTACCCACATAGGCTTGATAAAAATAGCAAACTATTTCTCTCAAAGTGTAAAAGTACCAGACGACAAACACACCTTTTTAATCTCTTATTCTGGACTTCAAAGACACGCCGCACACGCTAGGTCAAAAACAAAAGATTTTGTATTCATAATAATATATTAGAAGATTTAATCCCTTTGAAATCAAATCTTTCCAAGAATATCTCAACCACTAAGGAATGTAATTTATCATATAAATAATTAAGATATTCTTGGAGAAAAAGGAATTATGTTAAGCCAATTACTAAATGCAACAAGCTCCCCTTTTGGCTAACATAATTTCTTTACTTCACCAATAAAACAAGCTCATTCAATCAACCACTAATACGCTGCAAACAACTCCATATAGCAAAAAAAACTATAACCAGCAGAGCCTTAGAGAAATAGACCCCAATCATCAAGCAGACTATGAAACCTCTTTATCACACTGTATTAACCCAGATACACAACAGCTCAAAGTCAAACTTCCAGTCATAACAGAACCAACGTAGTATATTGTACTATCTCAGAACTACACAGCCATAAGTCAAATTGTCAGTCATAACAAACGAATCAACAAAATACACAAAACCAGAAGCAACAAGTCCACTTAATCTATCGAAAAACAGCAAACAGTAGAAACAACAAAATATATTCAGAAAACTCAGAACTCCATCCATAATATTCTCCCCCTGGGGAAGAAAAGAAATTAATCAGTAGCCCGAGAACTAGGATCAGCAGGAGGCGAATCTTGAGGCAGGTGATTGTCTTAACGCAATCAACAAAGCATCCACAACTGCCTGTCGATCAGTAAGTGCGCTAATTGCAGTGGTCAACGCCCGAGATTCAGATGATAACGTGTGAAGCACACGAGTCACTAACCCAGCAGATAGCACAACATCTCCATCAGTAGAACCCAAACCGGTTGGCACACTCTCAGAAGCGGAGGGAACTAAATGATCAATGTCAGCAACATGAGTTCCCTGAAACAAACGCAGACTAAGATGTAAAGTTCGGGGCGCAAGTCCTGGTGAATCAGCAGCAACAAGGACATTAGGATGCTGCGATAACATAAACGCACTGAGCAATCGAGAAAAACAAATGGGAATTTTCACCCCAAACGAAGCAATCTGTTTAGACAACTAAGGAAGGATCAAATCACAGACATTAACACGGTCGCCTTTGCCAATCTGATAAATCAACTGTCTCAAAGCAGCAGAAACAGTCGAAGCGTGTGTCGAAGGAATCCAGTTGGCATTGCCAATCTTATGAAGAACAACATATTTAACTGAAAGTGAGGACGCAGGTAAGTGCCCAGAAGATGGCCAACTATGCAAGACACCTCCAGTCAGTTCTGTCGTCAATACTTCAGTTGTTGGACTCAACAAAGGAACAACAGAATCAGAAGACACCCCAAGAAATCGATTAAGTGTGTCATCAGTGAAGTTAAAACATAAACCCCGTACATGAACACGACGAAACTCCAAATCTGTGGGATTATTAAAACCAATGGGAAGATTAACAACCAACTCCTGTATGAGCCGAGGATAAAATGGACCAAGGTCCACAAGGGTTTTCATTAAACCAGCCTGAGCAATCAAGTCCATTACTGCAAAGCATGAATGATGTTGGTCTGATACTAGCATCTCATCAGCAATTCGTCGTTGAACGACATACTTCCATCGAGATACATTTTCCTCGCAGTAAAATGAAACCCCATCAATTGGTGCTGTAGGAACATTCAGGGGCACCTTACGTCTTCCTAGCTTTGTTGTAACAAAGCGATGTCGTGGTCTAGCACAAGAAGAAAAAGGTTTAGGAACAGATGGTTTCTCATGGACAGGAGGAGGAACAGAATCCTTATTAACACGGTCGGTTTTCTTTCGAATCAGAGAAGCAATGAGAACATCATCATCATCCTCAGAGTCATTCAAAGGAATTGTAGTCTCTTCTGGTGGTGCAGAGACAGGAGGCTCTTCATCAGCAACTCCAGAGCCAGCACCGAACAGGGGAAGAACGGGAAGTAGGAATATCCCTAATATCCTCAGAACGAACAAAATCAATAGCGGGGGACACATTAGTGCGGTGACCCTCAGACGACAGATCAGGCAGGAACATCTTCAGCAGGATTATTATTTGATTTATCAGACATACTAGAGGAAAGCACATGCGATGAAGTAGAATCATGGTTTTCTAAACAAGGTTCTACAGTCGTGACTTCAGGTATAGTATCGGTT
Organism: Cucumis cinereus; assembly: GCA_037974625.1. Lineage (NCBI taxonomy): Eukaryota > Viridiplantae > Streptophyta > Magnoliopsida > Cucurbitales > Cucurbitaceae > Cucumis > Cucumis cinereus. The sequence continues at coordinate 9,422 of JBBPDJ010037034.1, forward strand.
GCATGTAAAGAGTCAGACGAATCAACTGGTGTGAAAGAAGACTTACTCGATTTGGAGACACACGATTTATATCGTCGTGAACCTAGCGATGTCTTAGATGGAGAAGGAACAAGGACACCCCTCATTCGAACACCGTGAGTATTGCGTCGAGTTGAAGGACGACTTTCCTCAACATCATAGGAGGTTCCTCGGCGTGTAGAGACCATCGTGATTCAGCAAACCCTAACCGAAGGCTTAAACTCACACTGTAACGGCAGAGAATACCAATCCACTACACAGAGCTCAATAAATAACTTCCCTCCGAGATTTAAAAGTTCAAATAGGAAAAGGGTTTTCTATTTTTTTTTATTATTTAATAAAAAAACGCATGTAACTAAGGCCTTTTAAAAAACCCATAAAAAAACTAACCCGTGGAGCTTATTTTTGACAAACACTTATACCTGCACGTAAATGCTCAAAAGTAGTACAATCCAGAGGTTTAGTTAATATGTCAGCTAGCTGAGCACTTGTGGAAATATGAGAGAGAGCGATCACCTTCCGTTCAACCAAATCTCGTATAAAATGATAACGTATATCAATGTGCTTCGTTCGACTATGTTGCACTGGATTTTTTGAAATATTGATAGCGCTCAAGTTGTCACAGTATAGAGTCATGACATCCTGACCAAATGAATATTCATCTAACATTTGCTTCATCCATAACAACTGCGTGCAGCTACTACCGGCGCAATGTATTCAGCTTCAGTTGTAGACAAGGATATGTTGTTCTGTTTCTTACTAAACCACGAGATCAAATTATTTCCAAGAAAGAAACAACCTCCAGAAGTACTTTTTCGATCATCTGAACACCTAGCCCAATCTGCATCACAATACCCAACCAACACAGAGGTAGTATCAACTGTATACCACAAACCATAATCGACTGTTTCAAGAATATATTTGAACACATGTTTCACAAGGGACAAATGAACTTCTCTAGGTTCTGATTGGTATCGTGCACAAACACCAACAACATATGTAATATCTGGTCGACTAGCTGTTAGATACAAAAGACTCCCAATCATGATTCGATAGGTTCCTTCGTTAGTGTGAGGTGAATCAAGTCCTCTTCCTAGTTTAACATCTGTCGCTGCAGGTGTTCGTTTACTTTGAGACTTATCTAGTCTAAACTTCTTCAATATATTTCGGGCATATTTTTCTTGAGAAAGAAAAATTCCACTATCAGACTGTTGTATTCGCAATCCAAGAAAATATGTCAGCTCCCCTACCATACTCATCTCAAACTCTGACTTCATTTGATGAATAAAATCATTAACCTGTTCCGGCGGTATACCTCCAAACACGATGCCGTCAACATATATTTGAGCTATAACAAAATTGTTACCTTCACGTTTAATAAATAGTGTTCTGTCACTGTGACCTCGTGAGTAACCATGTGTACACATAAATTCAGCTAACCGATCATACCATGCTCGAGGAGCCTGTTTGAGTCCATGCAGAGCCTCCTGCAATTTATACACATGATTTGGATGAAAAGGATCTACAAATCCCTTAGGTTGAGCCATATAAACTTCTTCATTAAGATAACCATTTAAGAAGGCACTCTTGACATCCATTTGGTATAACTTGAATTTAAGTAGACATGAAACACCCAGTAGTAGCCTTATGGCCTTCATTCTAGCGACTGGTGCAAATGTTTCATCAAAATCAAGCTCTTGAACCTGATTATACCCTTGTGCCACAAGCCGCGCCTTGTTTCTAGTAACTACACCCTGCTCATCAGTCTTATTTTTGAAGACCCATTTGGTGCCAATAACATTAGTATCCTTAGGCTTAGATACTAAAACCCAGACCTGATTCTGTTGAAACTGTAATAGTTTTTCCTACATGGCAGCAACCCAATACTCATCTTTTAAGGCTTCTGTGACTGTGGTCGGTTCAAGTGACGATGTGAAACACATGTTATTTACCATTTTGACATAATCAACTTTTTCTTTCTTTCTGGTTGACACACCTGAATTGAGATCACCAATAATATTAATTGAAGGATGATTCTTACTAATCCTTCTAGAAGGTAAACCATGGAGACTCTCACTAGTCAGAATTAATACCCAAGTCAATTTCAAAGTCATTACTGATACTTCTAACACTGGGATCAGAATTTTGTTCACTCAAGGATTTTGTACTGTTCACTACTTCCTTTCTTGTCATGCTAGCCTCATCATCCTCATTGTTTGCTGTTGGGAGTACGGATCTGTCACAAAAGGTTACGTTGATAGACTCCATGACCGTTTGAGTGATTTTATTAAACACTCGATATGCTCGACTAGATGGTAAATATCCCAGAAAGATTGCTTCGTCTGACTTGGAGTCCCATTTTTTATGATAATTTCTGTCTGACATGACATAACACAAGCAACCAAAAATATGAAAATATTTAATGTTAGGTTTTTTACCTTTCCATAACTCGTAGAGTGTTTTAGTAGTTCCAGATCTTATCATTATACGATT